>PVKA01008181.1:42628-64051 GCA_004027165.1 Ctenomys sociabilis | reverse complement strand
CAGCATGCCCCAGGGGCAGGGCTGACAAGAATTTCTTTCTTTTCACTACTGAATATATTCTATCATATATAAGTATCACGTTTTTATGTGTCCATTATTTGATGGACACATAAGCTAGTTCTCCTTTTTGTTTATTGTGGATAGTGCTGGAATCAACATGGGAGTGCAGATGCCTGTTCACTGTGATGACTTCATTTCCTCTGATGTATATGGGCAGGTGTTTTTGCTGGACCATGTGGTAGACATATTTTTTAATTTTCTGAGGAAACTCCACAAATTGGGAGTGAAAGCTAATTATGAGGTCAGCCTCATAGCACAATTTCCTAAAAATTTCTGAGTTTGAGACTCTTGAGAAGTTAGAAATTAACTTCATTCTTATTCTATAAAGATATATTTGTCTTTAGATCTATTCTTTATTGAAGCCATTTTGATCATTCTTCTATGTAGAATAATACACAATATTCTACAACAAATTTTTATGGATGGTTTTTAAAGCAGGCAAAGAACATAGTGTTATAGGCAGCTGAATTAGATAGATTATAGACAGTTGGACAAGAAAAGGCTTTTAAAGGACCCAGTATGAAGACAAGGTACTTTGCAAATGTGGGAGAAAGAGATAGGCACCTCTTTTGTGGGCCAGACATCAAGACAAAAGATGAAACAAATGCAGCCACATACCTCCCTAGGAATAGACATCGGGGTTGGATTGGTTTTGTGGGGGCTACCAGTGATCAAACTCAGGGCCTTGCATTTATCATACAGGTACTCAAGCTACTGAGCTGTCTCTCCACCCTAGAAACTGATATTCTACATAGGGATCAATCACCTTTGAAGAAGCCAGGAAGAGTCACTGACCCAACTCCCTCCCGAAAAGCCCCTGCTCTGTCTTCTCATCTGCTTGTTGTGTGACTCACTTCCCCATTTGATCTCCATTCAGTCAATTTTACCTGAGCAACTCTATTTGCTCGTAATCTCATTGGTGGACCATAGTTTGCTCCCACCTGATACACATCGTCTGAGTTCCCATTTTTCCCACCTTAGACCTGCATCACTACTTGATTTTGTTCTACAAACATCCCAAGAAAAGACAGATTCCTTGGCAACCCATTCAAGTCCTCTTCAATCCCTCTCTCAGACAGAAGCTTTCTTTCCCCAGATAAATATATTCTGCCCTTAATCTTCATTGTTCCTAAAATTCATTCTTTGTTTTTAGGGCACACAAATGTGTCTTGGGTATCTTTCAGGCTGGAGTTCATTCCCCTATACCAGTATACTATTCTGGGTAGTATAAAATTCTACTGGGTAGCACAACAGTGTGGGACTAAAGAAGTAGGGATGGGAGTATTTGTCATTCCAAAAACATAAAAAATGACTTAAGACACAAAACGGGATGCCTGATATACCTGAAGTTAAAAGTCAATGTGACAATGCTAAAATATATATCATGAATCTAGGCATTCTATAATTCTCCTTGACAAGGACCAAAATTATAAAAGCATATTGAAAAGCTCAGCCTGCAAATGGGAAAATGTAGCAACAACACTTACTAATAGTTCACAAATTCTAAGTGGAGGAAATGGGCAGATCACAAGCTACCTAAATTTTATATGACAACACCATATTCGCTCAATTTCCCTGGGCCAGTTCTGTTAGCCAACAGACCTAACATTTGTAGAGAACAATACCATAAAGTCCATTAATGAGATCCGCTATGCTACCCAGTCTCTTCCAGTAAATAAATCTAGCTTTTCTTATTCCCTACTGATATGTTCCCTTTGGCACTTTCTTTCATTATCTTGACTGTTGAACTAAACTTTAGGATTTGAACTGTGCAGAATATCTTTCCTAGTATTGCAAATGAATATTGATATATGTTAAAAGATTTCTAAAAGGGACAACTGAAGAGGGTACTACATTTTCATATCAAGATAAGAAATCATCACTTAGGGTCCTGCTTCAAACTGTACCCTAGGTCTCTCAATCTTCAACAGTTGTGTAGTCATTTCTAATTATGAGGTGGTTATCAGTCTATGTGACTGAACCAGAAAAGTGATTTTTTTCAAAAAAGGACAAATATTTTGGATATTATATCCTTGGTAACAGTTATTGCTGAGAGAGAAAAAAAAAAAAAATCAAAGGTGAGGTCAGGTGTGCAGTCATGACTGAGGGGGGACAAGATTATCTTTTCTTTGTTTTTTTAAGACTATTTTTTCTTGAGAAGCTGATATTTGAGTAACCAGGAGAGGGTTGGTGAATTCCTGGAGGAAAAGCATGTCGGGTGATTATATCACACTCAAGAAAAGTATCATTTATTTTTTTAACTCACAAATTCTGGTACAGTTCCTGTACGGTGATTCAAAAATAAATATGTTTAGAATGAAAAATGAATCTCTCCCCAGAGAAAATAAAATTTTAGAGTACTTTTAATTTGTAATTGTTTTATTTATTTTAACCATTAAATGGTACCCTTCTCAGAATGAAAGATCCTAGGTAAAATTATTCATGGTAAAGAGTTAAAACACGAATTTGTAGGCCAGGAAGATAAGCTGGGGAAAAGTAGAATTGGTAGAAGACAGAGAAAGATAGTCGCTAGGTTCACGGAAGGGTAAGCACACCATCGTATCTCTAAATCTTGATGAATTGATCTTGTTTTATACATCTTAGCTTGTTCTAGATATTTCACAAAAATAAATAGCACTTTTTAACTGGGTTGTTCTTATGCATTTGCTTCTTCACTTTCTTGATAAACCCCTTTGTCCAGCATCAAACCCTAGGTAATACCACCTCATTACAGATCAGGCAAAAGTTGTGCTATTGTCCCCTTGCCTTATTTGCTATGGCTTTCTCCATCTTTCCTCTTATCCAACACATTTTTCTTCCCCAGTAGCCATTTATGCTGTTACACATGTTATATAAATAAGTTTATTTGACTTGCACCACTAATAAAAGAATGTGAGTCCCCCTGTGGAAAGAACAGTTTATAGTTCACTTTACCTCTCCAGGGTGGAACACAATTAAGGCTCAAATTAAGGATTAGTAATGGGCTTTCAAATAATCTGATTCTTGTAACATTTTTTTCCCACTTGTGACACAGAGGGACATAGAGCTAAGCAGTTAGTGTTTTCAGGACTTCGAAGTGATATAACTGAAGAGTATTTCTAGGGCACAAACAACATTCTTTGAACACTAAAAAACAAAAAGTTTATAGATTTTTAAAATGAAAAGTGACATGTGTCATCACTACAAAGTTATGGTTAGTACTGAATCAGAAGTCAGTCAGAGACAACTCTACTCTCTCTGAAACTCCTTTTAACATGCTACTAAGATTTTATCATATTTTAAGTTTTCCCATTTTCTCATAAGTCTTTCAAGCATTGCCTTATTCTTATTATTTTAGGATAAATTTATATGCAAATATGCTCCACAAAAATAGTTTTAATATGAGTACTGAAATAGTTTTCCTTTCATCATACATTAATAAGTGATCTGCCTTTGTATTGTTGAGTTTATTTCATTGATATTAACCTATAAAATATATTGTTTTGGGGATTATATGGTGTTATGGTTCAGGGTTTTGAAAGGAGAACCATATAGTGCAGAACACATCTTGTAAGGGTATTTTATAAGGAATCACCCAAGAATAACATACTACAAATGCAAGAAATCGACCCACATTCTAAATTCTAATAAATACAGGTGAGGGACTGGAGCTCATAGAAATGCCTCCCACCAGTCCAACCGGAGGCCTGGAGCCCACAGCAAAGTCCCATGCAGGCCCACTTCAAGAATATGTGCTGGAAAGGCCCAAAGATCAGTGCTGGATGCTAGGAAGTCTATGCTACTGAGATGAAGGATTTGTGACAGCAAGCTGAGGCATCTGAACCGGAAATAGGAAGTAATGCTCAAGGTAAGCACCAGAGCTCCCCCAAAAGTACCACAGTCATCCTCAGCAACAGTGAGGTCCTGAGCTCCTCCAGTGGTGAGGAAAGCCAAGTTCCCATCAGGAAAGCCAATGCGACAAGCCTCATGAGGCTGAGCAGTGCGCCATCTTCCACTCTGGATCCAGAAATTGACGCTCAAGATGAGGACCTAAGCTTCTCCAAAATTCATCAGGAAAGTCAGCATGACAAGGTCTTCCAGCAGAACAGCCCAAGAGGACTAGCAGCTTCCAAGAGCTCCAACAGAATCTTGGCACAGCATCCCTAACAGTGTTCTGGCAGCTTCCCCTGTTCTGCCTTTATGCTGCTGGCAACAACCTTCAGGAGTATGCCTAGGCCACAAGCAACATTTCGTGGGCCTCCAACACTCTGCCCCATGCTAGTTTAATAGCTGGGTGTAAGAAGTTGAGCATTGGTTATCTATCTACTACACATGGATTATATTCTAGCTTTGTTTCTGATAAGCCCTGTGAATTGGGTAATTACATTATCTGTCAACTACCTTAATGACAAAATTAGAATAAACTCATATTTTTGAAGAGATAGTAAGCAAGTAAGAATATCATTTATGAGATTTGAATATCTAGCAGAGGATTTTGTGATAATCTCTAATAAAATCATACTTGCATTACATTCAGAAATCCATGCATATAATGTATTCATAATTTAAGCAAACTAATTCTTTCCTTTATAGAACTCAACTTCACTGAGAATTTTTCTAAGATTTCTGTGTGTGTGTGTGTGTGTGTGTGTGTGTGTGTGTATGTGCATACACACGTATGTACTGCAATGCTGTTAATCTCAGGGCCTTCACACTTATTTTGAATCATTTAAACTTTGTTTTGATAATGGGTTGTGATAATTTACTGAGTAGCAGAATGGGCAGGAACGTTTGATCCTCTTGCTTAGCTTCTCAGAGTGCTGGGATTGGAGGTGTGTGCTACCACACCTGAACTCTGAGCTATTTCATATATCTTTTATCTGTTTTAACACAAATTTAAGCTTTGGGAACATTTTAATGGTAAGATAATTGAAATTTAAATCATAGATGCTGTTTAAGTTGCTGTTTCAGTTGCTCAGCCCTTTAGTTTACTACCAATAATGATGAATCTTATGATATAATAAAATTAACATCTGAAAAGAGCTCTTCAACACACATCATTTATTTTAATGCAACAAATCTGGAAAGTTTATATTAACATTAATATTTTACCCAGCGGATCAGACAACAGGTGTGATACCCTCACTGCCATTGTTTCTTCTTAAAATGGATGGGATTTCAATACCCCAATGATGATTTGAAAAAGATTGCATTAGCAGAATTTCAAATAGGCATCAGTACTATTAATGATGCTTGTCACATTAAGTTCAAGTTGTGTAACAAATATTTATTCAATGGGTGAGTATCATGAACTCATAAACACATTGAGCAGGAATGCAGTGTATAGCAGTAAAGGATATTGGAAAGTATACAATTGAATAAGAGGATTATCATTATACTTTGGGATTATCTCAAATTTGCTCACATATATTTTTTCTATTACACAAAATTCCATAATCTTTGCTGCCAATTCATTCATTTCTGCTTCTGTGTAAAGACTTTGAGAATTTCATGGTCTTGGCTATTCTCTTATGCAAAGCTATCTCTAGTGCATATTGGGTTTCTTAGATTAAGCAATTGACTTCAGTTTACTGGGTAGCTCTGACAATTCTCATTACTGAATTTTATTATTCTGGAAGGACATTGGTAGTAACTTGGTCATTTTTTATTAATTTTATTGAGAAACAGATAGCAATGAGACAGTTTCAAAACAGGTTATTAGAATACTTACAATAAGTAATATAATGCATATGATTGTCTTCATAGTAGTTATTCAGAGTACAAGAGGCAGACATGACATCTCGTTCAAACATTATTAGTACAAATCTTTCTTCTCATAGAATTAAGTGAAAGTAGCTGTGTATCTATCCTAACTATTCTGTATATACAAATACAAAATGGTTCTTCCTTTGTATCCCCTTTTTTTGTTTAGTCCTGTCAGAGATGGGTATTCTTTTGGCATTTAAATACTATTGATGTGTGAATTCAGCAAAACACTCCAAAACAGTCCAGCAGTCCACAATAGTAGTGGATTATCCACAGAATTTGTTGACTAGAGCCTTTTACAGCACAGTATACCAATATGGCTTTACTTTTTATACCTTGTTTTTATATTTTTCTACTGGACAGTTTAAGCCAAGATAAAGCAAGACATATATAAGAAGAAATGTAACTTCTTTATCTGACAAGGTCAATCAAATCCCCTCAGGATTTACCCTGAAACACTATACCACAGAGAAATCATTTCTAAAATTATTTGGAAACAGAAAAAACCTGGAATAGCAAAGACAATCCTGGGCAACAAAGACAAGGCAGGAAGCATTACAATTCCTGACTTGAAATTATACTACAAAGCTACTGTGATAAAATCAGCATGGCATTGGCAAAAAACAGATCTGAGGATCAATGGACTAGATTAGAAGAAGCAGAAATCACTACAAACTTTGTCATTTTTGCTAGCTATGACATATGTCTTTACTATGCATTGCTCTTATCTTTTCTTTCCCACTAAAGCCTTTTGCAGAGGATTAAAGAAGATCCGTAGCAGATAAGATGCTAACAGGATCACATTTTTTCCTAAAGTGCATAATTTAAAGAGAGGTAATAAGAACTCTGATACATGGCACAAAATATAAATAAATCAAAGGCAAAATTAAAGATATATATTATGAAACAGGAAGATGGATCTTTTGTAGATATAAAGGGATGAAAAAATGGAGAAGGAAAGGGAAAGAGAAGCAAATGAAAATAATTAAGGGTATACTATGTATCAGCTTCTCACAATGGATATGTTAAATATGTGGCAATAAAAATAAAAATATAAAAAGAGTACTATAACATAGGAGATAGTGACTTGTCATCATAGATGACCTTCTCTCTCTCTTGAAACCTCTGTCCCACTTTTATAAAGCCATCTATTTAACACTCTTTAAATTATGCACTTTAGATAAGTGATTACTGTGTTACCAAATAACATAAAATCAAATGTTTGAAATATAATGGTTTTGGGCTGGGGAAATAGCTCAGTAGAATAAGCACTTGCCTGGAAGCACAAGGTTCTGAGTTCAATCCCCGGTACCACAAAAAAAAAAAAAAAAAAAAAAAAAAACACCTTAGAGGGCCAGTCAAATAGGTCAGCAGATTAAAGTACCTGCAAGTAGGCTCAGGGACCAGGGTTTAGATCCCCAATCCTGCTGTGCCAGGCCCACCCCCGGGGCCTGCTGAGATAGCAATTGAAACTGGACATAGTGTCATGTACTTGTAATCCCAGCTCTTGGGAGGCTGTAAACAGGAGACAGCCTCCTAGGAGTCTGATCTAGTAGTGAGGCCCTGAACACCATGTAGACTCTTCCCTAAAATACAGGAAAAAAATATATATGGAAAATAAATATGTATCATAAATGAACATAATATTCAGAGTATTGTGGATGAACAGATAAACAGGAGGAGAAGTTACTATTTACTGCATATACATTTTGGTTGAAGAGAATAGCGCCAAATTGCTATCACGTGTCAATATCTCTGTTATGTTAATGGATCTGCATACAAATAACATATGTTACATTCACAGTGACTTAAAACATTTTGTTCAGGAGCCTTATGTATTACTGCTAGAGCAAATTCCCAAGTGATGCTAATTCTGCTACATCCACTTAACAATTTTAATACCAAGGCACTAAATATCACAACCATACTCTATTTTTCTTTTGTAAGTCACAGAAGGTTTTTGCCAAAAATTGCATAAATTTATTCTGCATTGGATTTTTCACTTTCCAAAGCACAAGTTACTCATTATACCAAATAGTTAATCATAAATAGCTGATGGAAAGGATGCACTAGGTAATAACAGCTTTATATATGACATGACATTCTGATTTATTATTAAAACATAATAGAGTTTTCTAGATGGTAAATAAGGATACTGACTTTTTCAGGCAACAGATAAAAATAAGTTGTTGATTTATAGTGGCTATGATTTTGATAATGCCCTAATAGTGAAAGTGGTTTAAAATATCCTAATAGTGAAAAGCCTTTTACAGGTAAAAGGCTAGAAAGCTTGATTATAAACTTGGAAAGGATATATAAGGAAAAACAAAGAACTTAATTCCTTGTGAAAAGTTGTTGAACAATCATTTAAATATTGAATCATATTTTAAACTACTTGATGGACTTGGCTTGCCAGAAAGTTTAACTGAGCTTTTCCAGATTAGATGAGTATTAATGATTGGAGGTCTTAGAAAATAATTTCCTTTCTTCAGAGATAACAGAAACAAAAATGACATTAAAAATGTAATTTAAAAGTATTTCAGAAATGGACATAGGGTTGGGTGATTAATCAAATGAGGAAATGTAGGTGAGGGAAGAATTAATCTACCTTGGAAAAAAAGTAGCTTTGGTTGTTAGGTGAGTTGTGCCACCATTACGCAGAGAGAGACACCAAGAGAAGAAGCAGAGTTGGATGGAAAAACAAAAAGTGGCAATTGCTGATGGCAAGTCTTTGTTGCACCTCCTCAAGATGAAACACATGAAATAAATTGTTGCTAGAATTTGCTGAATAAACACCCATAATCAACCTGGCATCATCCCAAAGCAAAACATTACATTGCTGATTGTTAGAGTGAGTGCATCATCTATTTGCTAAGCAGCGGCAGCACTATCCTGCATTAATCTGCACTTAAATTTAAACAGAAAAATGCATTTCATCAACTGATTAATAAAATGAAACAATTACAAAGCATTTCTAGGGAGAAGAGACGGGAGAGAGTAGTTTCTGGATCTAACTCATAGAATTTGCTATAATTCATCTGTTCTCTAAAATTATAAGAACAACTATGTCACTATCAAAATGAGAGGTAAGTATAGAGAATAAACTAATGCTGCAAAAACCTAGTGTCTACACTTCTGGTAACATTTGTTCAAAGAATGCATGTGGGTATTTCTATAATAATTTTGTAAATAATCATTTGGAAACGAAGTGAGAAGGCAAATACCGCAACAATAAACTTGTTCCAAGACTTTCGTCAGATATATTTCCTTATTTGAAACACAAATGAGACTAGAAACCAAGTAAGGAAACCGTAAAGAAATTAAACTAGTTATTAAGAGAAACAGATACTAGAATGTATATATTTTCCGCAAGGGAACAATGCTGTTGCCCTCTGTTAACACTTCTTTGCTCATAGTTTTATGAGTCATTCTAAAGAACTTGGTGATCTACTTTCCCAAACAAACTTCAGACAAAATCTGTTACAGAGGAAAGAACACTGCTATTATGTTCATTTATTTATTCAAGAACATCTCAAGCAATGGAATATAGCATGTGCTGAATACCCTACAATGTACATATATACAGGTGGAACAGTAACAATAGCTGCAGGTCATGTAACCTTGCATTTGTCATGTCATCCACGAGCATCCATCACCTGCCAAATCATGTAGATAAAACCTGACAGAGGTCGTCTAAACTAGAGCAAATGTTGGAAGCAGCTCTGAGGACATTCAGCCGAAAACAGCAAAACATAGAAATTTAAAACCTACATACACCAAAAAAATAGAAATACTTACAAACATAAAATAACTTTAACTGAAACCGCTCATCAAATGCAAACATGAATTCAAATAGATCAGAGATTGATTATATTCTGTGCACCTGGGATGGGAGGCAGGAGAAAAAGAAGGAAGAAGGAAAAATCAAATAGATAGACAGATGGTAGATAGATGGAAAGATAGATAGATAGATAGATACCTAGATAGACAGATATATAGATAGAAAAATATAGGTGTGGATTCTAGTTCTCTTCTGTGCTTATACACACACACACACACACACATATATATTGTATATATAATCAGTATATATATATATAATAAGCTTCTTTCTAATCATCATGGAAAAAAGTGTTAATACACTAAGTCTGTTGAAGACATCACAACTCCGAAAAAAATTTTATCAGTAGATTTATTTTTCTCTTGTATAAACATTAAGGCTTTGGAACTGTTGCCCACAAGAAACATCTCCATTATCCAACAAATATTTTCTCTCTTTTTCTCTCACATATTCACCAGTCTAAAAACCTTCCACGGCTCCGGGGTATATCCTGTGGCTCATCAAATTTCAATGCAGCTGTGGTGAAAATCCCCACACATATTTCTGACACCGCACTCGGGAGCACATTTTGCTGTACCTCTGATGACTTGCTTTGAAGCATTCTGCAAAGTCATTAAAAGCCAGTCTTTCATTATATGAGTGCAGCCCGGTAAGTGGATGAACTTTACTGCTAAGAATAAGCAAAATACAAGAGATGAGAGTGGTTGGATAGACTTTCAGCCTGTCTTGTTCACTAGTGTCTTTTGGAAGCATAGTTTATAAGATTTCTTAGGGGGTCCCCAAAGCGCTCATCATGATCATCTTGCTTCCCTTTCCACTTTGCTTCTAGTTCCTAAGATCCTCTCCCAAATAAGTTGCATCTAAATTCTTCCTACTAGCTCTGATTTTGAGGCAACCCAAACCAAAACAATTATCTTTATGTGCTCTATAGGTTTAGGACCTTTTGTAAGTAAATCAGTATATTTATACCACTAATATTTTAATATAAACTAAGTTACCTTCTAAATACAATATATTGAATAATTGTCATAGCAAATTTAGAAGAATATAGTGTTCTTTGTAGGCATATTATTACTGCAGTGTTAACTACTAGAAAAACTGAATTTCTAAATCATTAGATTCTAAGTCAACACGCTTCCCACCATATTATCAAAATATATTTTCAATAATACGTGTTTCTCTCCTAGAAGTTTAATGACAATTCCTGTGAAGCCAGATAGACCACAGAGTTTTTCTACAGTGATCTTCAAAGACTGGCAGCATCTGACAGCAACTCTCAGAATCCATTTCAAAGAAATACCTTCCCCTTTGAGGGAGCCCTCCTGTAGTTTTTTGATTTTTGTCCAGATGTTGTTACTTCTGCTCTGGCTTAATTCCAATCACATAATTTCAGTAGCTTATATAACTCCCCTTGTAATCCATAAAATATCCACTGTTCAGATGCTCATGTCCTCATGGAGCAGGATGACAATCAGGCAAACATTCTGAAATAAATTAAGGCATAACATACTGGCATGTTTTCTATCAACAGTTACTATCATTACATAATAAGGAGATCAGAGAAAGGTTCAATTGGATTGTAATAAAGCTCCAAAATGTGTGCATATTTTTAGGGTGAAATGGAGTTTAGTTATAGCAATTCATGAACTAGATGTTACATTATCATGTTGCAATATCTAGACATGAAACAGAGTTAAGAGCTAAAATTTATATAAACTTTTGTGAATAAATTCACATCATCAAAATAGTAGATTCATGAACAGAATGAGTTTGCTCTGCAACATAGCTTAGATTGAGTGTCAGCAGCCGAAAACATCCAAATAGGCGTGATCTAAAGATAGGATTTGCTCTCCCTCATGCAAAATCCAGTAAGTAGTCTATGAAGGTAGTATGATTCCTTGACCACCAGAAGGACCTCACCTCGCTCCACATGGCATTTATACCACAGAGATGAACATTACTGAACTTAGTCTGAAGGAAATCACAAACAAATGTCATTGTTCAGCACAGCCATTTTAAGAGAAAGGAGAACTACTCTGGTTTTTCTGTATGCCTGCTGGTCAGGCTGTACATGTCATAGACACACCATAGTAATGTTCATATCTGTGATATCAATACACAAATTACAAAAAAGCACACTAAAAAAATTTTAAAATGTGTTTATAAATGTTATCTACTTTATCTTTGTTCAAAAAACTGTTAGGACTATCACAGTCCTCAGTCGTTTCACATGAATCTTAGAGGCTCTGGCAGATTTGCAGTCCTGCCCACAGTCAGATAAAACACACGGTCGATTATGCAAGGAGGACAGTAAGTGATGTTCGCCTGCGGAGGAGACCACTTAACACACTCAACTACGTGGCTTTCCAAGTCTAGTTTCAAGTCAGGAGCCCTTTCACCCAACCTCATTTAATTGAAGTTAATGACTCCTGCAAGGGCACCAGGTGAAGTGTACCCAGGAACTGTGTGCAGAGACAGTGGGAGGTTGGCTCACTTTCAGAATAGACTGCCTTCTGACCTAAATAAGATTTCTGTTTCCACAATTATCATAGTCAGAATTTAAAAAAATGTTTGATCATCTTTCAAAAGTACTCAGCTTCTTCAAAGCTAAAACAAGATGTCTTTTCGCGTGGTGCCTGAAAATATGAGGGAAATGATGATAACTTCCTGGCTTATTTTCTAAAGCACAGACACTAATTCTTCAGACCATGAGCATTAATGAAACATTAAATCTCACTAACCAATACACAGGTTAAAAAAAAAAAACCTATAAACAGTAACACTATGTTCTTTTCTCCTGATTACTTTTATGCAGAATTATCTCCCTAATCAGAAAAAATAGCTAATTTTCTTATAAAGAACAAGAATTGCTACAGAAATTAAGAGGTAAAAGAATAAATAGTAGCTTCTGACATAAAAAAGTAATACATGACAGAGAGTGTCTAAGAGAATTTCCTCAATTTTATATACACACCTGTAATTTATGTAGAAATAATATTGGAAATTGGGATAAAAGGGGTTCTCCCATAGCAAACAGATCTTTGTCACTAGGATGATTATCCTAAAATAAGAGAGCATGATATAGGAGAAATAAAGTGACAAATTTCACTTGGAGTGGAGGCCACAAAACCACAAGGAAAACCTAGGGCAGGACAGAGTTAAACTTACGTCTTTATCTCTTTCTTATTTTTCAGAGCTTTATTCTGATGTGCCAGGATG
Source organism: Ctenomys sociabilis (assembly GCA_004027165.1). Taxonomy (NCBI): domain Eukaryota; kingdom Metazoa; phylum Chordata; class Mammalia; order Rodentia; family Ctenomyidae; genus Ctenomys; species Ctenomys sociabilis. Next base: position 51,186 of record PVKA01008181.1, on the reverse strand, counting down.
TATTTTTCTTCTATTGACACTATTTTAGTTAATACATTGCTGGCCTTTCATTGTCTTGGATATACTAGAAGCTATTTTTATTTCAAATATTACTCCTGCCCTATTCTTTCTCCTTCCTTTTTTGGTCTGTCTCCAAAAACACACAAATGTTAGACTCTTACTATAATCCATATAATTCTTAGACTTCTAATTTTCCAATGTTGTCTTCAGATTTGATAATATTTTGTTTATTTATTTACTTATTTATTTGTTCTGATCAGATGTTTTTTCCTTCATCTTAGTCTACATAATAACGCAATCTAACATTCTCTGGATTTAACTTTAGTTAAATTTTTGAATCTACCAGTATATAAAGATTCTTGAATAAATTTTAGTTAGGATTCTGAATCCTTTTGTAAGCTTTTCAGCTGATGTTCAGTGCACCTTGAATAATGTTAAGCCAGTTTAGCAATAACCTCCTACTCTGAGATTTGATGCTCTCGCTATATAATCTGATCCTGCATTTTCTGTAGTTCCCTGGCTAATGTCTCACCACTCTGACTTGATTTCAGTAGAAATTCTGTTGGGTTATTTTAGGAAAACTTCCTCTTACCCCTGAGGTTTCCTCTTAGTAGTTTTTTGTTTGTTTGTTTGTTTCTATTTCAGGCCTGACTCTGCTTCTTAGATTCATTTCTAGGTGCCTATGTGGAGCTTTTTCTTCTGTGATATTGTAAGATACTTGATGACTCCTGATAATTTAAATTTCAAAACAAAGAAAAGAAAAACTACTCTGAAAATGAGTTCCCAATTCACTATGATCATAGTTTCTCTCATCCCATGCAGAATTCTCTTACCTAAGAGAATGCTTGACCTCACCATAGTTTCACAAGTAACACTGAAGAATTTTTCTTGCACTGTGATGTTTTCCCTATTACCTACATATCTCTTGGTGTACAATGTTTACAGATTGCTATATGTTAATGTTGTTTTCCTTGTATACCCTGTTGTTTTGTCTGATAGAAATTTTTCAAATCCTCATGAGATTTCCAATTATAAAGTTTGGTAAGCTGTTTTTTACAGAATTTTGCTTCTCTTTCAGATTGCAAGATATTTGCTGAACCCTCATAATTTTTACATAATAATAACGAAAAACTTAATCAGAACATGGATTCTTTATAGGTGGGAAATACTTGATGATTTGAAGACAATTTCTAGGGTAGGAAAATACAGTTCCAATGATTAGCTTGGTGAAACCCTAAATTCTAGAAGGTAGCAGAACTTTGCACTGTTTCAAATAGTCTTTTCAGTTTACTTTTCAATATATTTGGGTAGTTTATTGTTTTCTTTTGTAAGCTAATCAAGCATATTTTAGTCTTTTATAATTATGAGAGGGAAATACCTCTACTTACCATAAGTAGAATTAATCAGAAATTACACTTAATACATTCTTTGAGGAAAACTCTCTCCATTCATGAAAATAAGAAATTTTTAGTAAGTTGTGTTTTAATGCATTTATTTGAATATTCATTATTAAATATTTAGAATGATTCTTTTGCTTTAAAATGCTCTTACTGTTTCAATTTTTCCATTATAAATAAAGGCAAACTAACACACCATATCAACAGATACCTGGCATGTTAAGTATTTCTATAGCATGTATAGTCTGTGTCTTATACTTTTGAAATTGGATTTATGTTAAATTTCTATTTATACTTTTATTTATTCTTTCAAGTTCTGAAAATGAAATATAACCCACCATTAGCTCATATTATTGAATTGTCATTACAAAAGCTTTGCTTAATGTCATCGTGAAATATGATACAGAATTGGACAGAATTTGCTGCAAATATGGTTAGATGATAACTTTGACAGGCATTAAAAGGTTAATTAAGCAGAACTTTTGAAGCACACACTCATGGAAAATAGATAAAAGATAGAGCTTGGTCATCAGCCAAGAGGTCTCAGTGAACTCAGGGCATCCTCAGAATTGTCATCTAGGAAATGTATTTCTAGTATTGGTCCTGCTACTCTACTGGCAAATTATGTTGGACTATAAGATATTTACATGGGTTTAAAGACGCAATGTGTGAGCTAATTAATAGTGCACTTCATGAGGAGAGGAGTGAGAAGAGGTGTAATGTTCAGGTGAAAGATTACCAGATCCCAATTTACAGGCTTAGTGTCTTTAAAACATTTTTGTGAAAGTTTAAATTAGCTTTTATTTTGATCTGCATTTATATTTTGGGTTTCTCATATAAGAAAAATTGTGTGATATTTGAGTTTGGACATCTATTTTCTTCACTTAAATTTATAGTCTCAAGATAAATTCATTTTCCTACAAATACAAATGATTCATTCATCTTCTTGGGAGGGTAATATCCTACTGCATATGCCTTGGCTTGTACAGACTTGTCCCCCTCAACGCCTATTGTGGTCATATATAGGGCATTTCAAAAGTGCATGGATTTAGTGTGTATGAATAGAAAGGTTGTGATCCTGCATAAAAGGCGTGAATAATGGAATCCCCACTGTGAGTGGGGGTAACATCAATCAGTAGACTTATGGCTGGGATGGAATAAAAAGGGAAAGACACAAGGCAGACTTGTTCCTGCAGCTGCTTGCTTCTTTCTGTCTTCTGCCTGCTTTGCCATGGACAGTTTTTATGCTGCAGTGGCCCTCTTCCATGCCACACTGCCTGGAAACCAGGCAACAATGGATGGAAACATTCATGAACTGTGAGCAAACATAAATCTTTGATCCTTAACTTTGTGGGTGTCATGCATGTTGTCTCCCCAACGATAAAAGACAATATATAACTAACACATTTTCTTTTTCCATTTAACTGTTGATGAACATATAGGCTGCTTCCAAGCTCAGGCCCTGGTGAATTGTGCTGTTATGAACACGGGTGTACAAATATCATTGTGCACTAATTTTTTTCTATCTTTTGAGAAGATAGGAAAATTGCTACTAAGGGATCAGATGGAATTTTTTGCTTTAGTTTTTCTAAGAAATCTCCAATGCTTATTTCTTATATTAATTTGACTAGTGTACATATCCACCAACAGTGCAGAAGGGTTCATTTTCACATACAGCCTTTTCAGCATGTGATTATCTGATTTCTCAATGAAAGCCATCTTTTCTGTAATAAGATGGAATCTCTATTTTTTTTTCTAATTACTAATGATTTTGAATATTTTTTCTTATTTTTTGGGTGTTTATATTTCTTCTTCTGAGAAGTTTCTGTTCATTTTAGCTTCTGTTTTTTGATTGGGTATTTTATTTTTTAGTTCATTATGCATTCTAGGTGTTAGCCATGTAAGGAATACGTTGTGGTTTGTATGTGGATACCCTGTCTCAAGCCTCATACACTCATGGGAGCAGGCTTTTCAAAGACAACTGAATGTGGAGTTTGTGACCGGTTCATTTTCTACTTCTGGGATGGGAGAATGAGTGTTACACATACCCTACTGAAGATAGCCTGGATGCAATATAAGGGAGGAAAACAGATGTGCTCTTCGCTTTTGCTCTTGTAACTTCTGTATCTTCTGCTGACCTGAGCCGTTGTCATTCTGCCAAGCTGCCCTGCCTTGTCACCAGCTGATTATGGACTGAAATGTGCGCAAACGTGGAGCTAAATAAACCTTTCCCATTAGACTTCAGGTATCAAGAATTTTGGCTCAACAGTAAGAAAAGGAACTAAGAATATTTCTTTACTCTGTTGGTTTCCTCATCTATGCATAAGTTTCTTGATCTGGTATGACCCCATGTGTTGATTCTTGATAAATTTTCCTTGCACAATTGGGATTCTATTAAAAAAAATCTCAGCCTATGCCAATTTTTTTTTTTTTTTTTTTTGGTGGAACCAGGGATTAAACTCAGGCCCTTTCACTTGCCAGGAAAGTGCTTATTCCACTGAGCCATCTCCCCAATCCCTATGCCAAGTCTTGAAGAGTTTTTCCTGTTTTTATCTTTAAGAATATTAAGGGGCCAGGGAGATAACTCAGTGGAATAAGTGTTTGCCTGGCAAGTGCAAGGTCATGAGTTCAATACCTGGTGGAAAAAAATTAAGGTTTTATGCTTTCGTATTTAGCTACTTGATCCATTTTATTTTTAATTTATTTAAATACACAATGAAAGATATGGGCCCAACTCCTGCAAGTGACCAACCAGTTTTCCCAGAATAAATTGCGCAGAGGATGCCCTTCCTCCAGTGTGGAAATTAATTTTTAAATCATCTTACATTTGAAAATATGACCCATGGATCAAGAACATTTTTTGACTCATAAACAATTCTTGAATCATATGTTATTTTTACTATAGCATATTAAATAATATTGTATTATTAAAGAAGCTCTATTTGGAGAAGTCTTTACATACTTTTCATACTTGATGCCAGTTCAAGTTTTGTAAGTACTTGAATTCAGCAAAATATCCCAATAGAGTCCAGTCGTCCATAACATTAGTGGGTTATCAGAACTGGCAATTGTCAGAAGTTAAGTTTAGCCTTTTACATCTTGGCGTATTAATATGGCATTACATTTTATACCTCATGGTTATACTTTTCTGCTCGATGGTTAAGACCAAATTAAAGCAAGACCTACATAACTAAAACTGTAACTTTTGTATCTGACAAGGTCAGTCAAATCCTCAGGATTTACCCTGAAACCATGTAATAGAACACCCATCTCTGACAAAACAAAACAAAAAAAGGGGATATAAATGGAGGACCATTTTATAGTGTAAAAAATTATATATGTATACATAAAATAGGAAAGATATGCAGCTACTCATTCTTAGTTCAATAAGAAGAAAGATTTGTACTATATTCTTTAAACAAGTGATAATATCTGCATCTTGTACTGTGAATAACTACTATGAAGATAAGAATATGCAATGTATTAATTATTGGAACTGTCCTACTAACCTGTTTTGAAAATGTCTCATTGCTATTTCTTTCTCATTAAAATTAATAATCTTTTTAAATTGAAAAAATATTATTACAAAATTAATGTTCCATTTATCAATGAGAAAGTATAATGCTATAAGACAACATGTCAGCTTTGTAACATATGCTTACAAACAACACATTTATTTGCAACCATAATATGTACCCTTCTTTCTAGATGACTAAAAATTAACATGAATGTATTAGATTTTTAACTCAAAAACCAATGATAATTGAAAGGATTTTATCAATATTTTAAGGTACATAATGGAAATATACAAAGGATAAACATCTAGTGAGGAACCCCCAAAGATCTGTGAGTTTTCCATCTAATAGCTAACACTTACTGCACGTTGAACATTTATTGTATATTTTATAATTTAATGATTACTATAAGTACATAAGGTACAAACATTTTTGACATATTTTAGAGTTTAAAAATATGTGTAGGGCCGGCCAAATAGCTCAGTGGATTGAAGCACCTGCTTAGGTATATGCAGGGACCAGGAGTTTGATCCCCAGAACTGCTGTGTCAGGCCTCTGCCCCAGGGCACACTGAGAGGGCAATTGAGACTGGGTGTGGGGGCACACACCTGTAAGCCCAGCACTTTGGAGGCTGTATACAGGAGGATCTACAGAGTGAGAGCCTGTACACCCTGTCCTAAACACGAAAAAAATAGGTGTAAAATGTTTATCAACTTTATTGATATGTTGCAGAGCTTGATTTTTGCTCTTTAACTGAGTAAAATAGTTAGTACTATTGTGTTCTATTAATTCTTTTCAGCATATTCAACCATGGACCAGGAAAATTAATTGTAACTGATGCAATAACCAGCAATTGAAATGTATCTTTTGTCCTACATTGCATTCTAATAAGGAAAGTAAGCATCAGGTAACAGAAGACATGCAGAAACAATTTCTATGGATCTGGCATGCATAACGCCATTGATGTTTTGGAAGGGATTATGCACTCAGATTTAGAAACATTGAACTTAACCTGAAATTGTTAAGTTAGTTATGATGTGCACTGGCTAGAAGGGCACTTGAAAGATATACTGGTTTTTGAAATTTCCTGATTGATAAGAATATCTTACGAAAGAGAATCAAAACATGCAAATCACACAAATTGTGCCAAAGGATAAACCTGAAATGAGTTGCAGCTAACAATATAGTAGCTCCACTGCAGCTTGTGTCTGGATGTTACCTCAGTGCCTCATGTAGCCACAGGCAGGGCTTTTCAGAGTTGGCTGGATCTACGATGTGTGATCCTGGGACTAGACTGTGATACTGCAATTAAGGTTGTGTGTGCTTGCTCAGGGAGTCCACTGATTGGTTTGTCCCACCTAGTTCTGACAGTGGATCATGGGAAGGCCCACCCTGAATATGACTACTGCTCCTTCAAAGGGAAGGTAATATGGAAAAAAAATATAAAATACAGAAAGAGCACTTCTGTGGTCCCTTATAGCTTCATGCTTGCTGCCATGCTGCTTCTGTCTTCTGCCTGCCATGAACCATTTTTCCTCTGCCATATCAACATGCCTTGGAACCTGTCAGCTATGAACTAAAACTTCTACAAACTCTGAGCCAAATACACCCTTCCTCCTTTAACTATGAGGGCTAGGCATTTTGTTTCAGCCATGAGAACAGTAACTAAGACAATCACCTACAGGACATAGCACTGGATGGGGGAAGCTGAGTACCACTGCACGTCTCTTAATTCAGCTAGGTATACTAGATTTTGGATCAGTTATCTCAGATTGTCACATAACAACTTCAAGTTAGACAGTACTTGCAGGTCTCCTCACTGCACTCATCTGCAGCATCACAAGGCCTCTGCTGGCCCCACAGTATAATACTCAGATAGAAATTGACAAAACCTGTACTGTTGCATGAGCCATAAGTGGTTATATAATAAAGGACAAATTATCAAAAAAAATACAAGAGTTTTTGAACTGTAAAAGTGATTGATGATGATCACAAAGAAAATAAATAGAAAATGAATTTTCTTTCAGTATAGCCTTGCTCAGAACCTGAGGCTATTAAGTCTCATTTTTGTATTAAAGTTCAAAAACTTTAAAATGCATCTTAAAACTACAAATAAAAATGTGAAAAAAAGAAAAAGAATTCTTTTTCTTCCCATAGCTTAGAGGACTAAGGCAACTGAATGTCAAAACCAATTTCCACATTTAAAATTTTATACAGTTTTGGCTATATTTTAAGAAAAGTTTTTTAGCTATTTTTAAAATATATAGTGCCAGTACAACAGACTGTCAGAGTGAAAATATTCATTAAAAGTTAAAGGTTTTACTATATTGCCATATTGATCCACAGCCTCTTCCACATTATTGTGGGCAGTAAAATTGCAATATAGACAATTATTTTTCAAAATTTATAAACTATTAGTTTGATATATTTCATGCCTATAACTTACCTTTCAAACATGTTCCAATACATACTAATATCTCTTAATTCTGCCCTATTGTCTTTTCTCTCAAGTCCAAGTTTTCCTTTGAGTTCAAATTTTATTCTTTGAAAACATAGCTTCTAAAAGTATATGTAAAAAATTTATCAAACATCCAGTCATCTCATTAGTTTGGCCTTTTCTAGATCATAGTCCAATTTATGTTGTACTTTTAATAATTTACACATCAATAAAAAATAATCCATTGGATTAGGACAGGAGTCAGGGGACCAGTTTGGAGTAATTGTCAAATAGTAGATAGCGCCTTAGAAACTTAGTACATACAGATTTAATAAGTCTCCTATCATTGTGACATGAGTCTATTACTGATTATTCATGAAGTGGTGATATCAGTCTTCAAGGCATTTTTTAAAAAAATAAGTGTGACAATATATGTAGAACATTTGGAATGTAGCAAACAAACAACAGTATTAGAAAATCTCTAATCTCAATATTATGTGTTATAGCTTATTTGTAGATGTCCTCCAAAGTGCCATACAGTCCTAGGTGTGGCCTTTTCAGGGGTGGCTGGATCTAGAGTGGATGATGGGATTAAAAAGTAATGACTGAAAAATAAATAAATAATAAATAAATAAATAAATAATAAAAATAAAGGTAATGACTGAATTGCTCCACTGGCTGGTGGGGAATGTGGCCTAAGCAAGGTTGCCTAGAGAGAATACAAAAGGAACAGAAAGATGTTGCTCCTTTTCCCTTTATTCTGCCTTCTGCCTGCTAACAGCTCTTTCTCAGCCCACAGAGGCTGGATCCTGTATGACCATGTGAGTGTTGGATTGTGGTGTTGAGTTCAAGCACCTAAGTTAGTTGAATGACAATGGAGTACCCACCTTTGACAGGTATAGACAAAGGAAGGGGTGTAGAAAGAAAAAATCATGATGTGTGTGTATGGACAGTACAGTTGGGATAGATAATGCTGTGCTTCTACATAATCCTATGAGAGGCAAGATCTACACTAATGGTGGTTGGACAGGATATTATGTCAGCTTCTAGTACTATGGTCATCCACTAGGAAAATAATTATTGAATTTTTGATATAATTCAGGTATAAAAAATAAGATAAGTAAGCAGCTACACTCTTAATTCACTGATAAGAGATATCTGCTAAAATAATATCTGTAAATATAATATCATGTGTGCACCTTGTACAAT
>PVKA01008181.1:0-42528 GCA_004027165.1 Ctenomys sociabilis | reverse complement strand
TTTGTACTTCAATAAAATAAAAAATAAAATAAAAATAAAAGATAAAACTTTTCACCTTCAACTTTGGATGTCAGGTGTTTCATCTCAACAAAGAAAAAAGTCACACAATCACTGGTTGATTTGTTTCTGGTTCACTGGTTTTGTTCGGTCACAGTCACCAAAGACAATCTCAAAAACAAAAGTAGGGTTTTTTCATAAAATATTGGTGAAACTAAGACATGAAAAAATATACTACCAAAAGATCTATGAAATCACGTAATTTTAATCAACCACAAAGCTAACCCCAAAATAAAGTCATCAAGCAAAAGCAAAACAAAAAGTAGTAAAGCAAAGTGAGTCTTCAACTGGGTGTGGTGGCACCAGCCTATAATCCTTGCGCTCTGGAGGCTGAGGTGGGATGGTTGTGAGTGTGCTGCCGCTTTGAACCTCAGAATGAGATCCTGCCTCAAAATTTAAAAAAGAATAAAATGAGACATAATGTACAGTGTCTTTCTTTTTTGCCAATAATGCAATAAAATTACAAATCAAATACAAAAAGTTATGAAAAAGTAAAGAAGGTTAATATTTGAAAAAATCAAACACACCTGCATGCACATAAGAGAAATTCACATGTCAGAAGAAGCACCAATGAAACTGAAGACTTAGTACAAAATAACAGTAAAATCAATGTGCACCATAACTAAGCACAGTGCTAGAAATACATGAGGTATTCACAGAGGAAAATAATAGTGGGTTACCTCCCCCTGTGCCCCTGAAAACATTGGAAAACCATAACAGAAAAAACTAATGAACCAGAAAACAAGAAACATTAGAAAAATGTTTTTTAAAGGCTAATAAAATATATACTTTATGAAAAAGACCAATTAATTAGAAACAGGGATGTCCCAAGAAGAAAGAGGATTATTTGCATTGTAGATAATTATTATATTGAATGATATTTGAACTGTAACCCTGTAAATTTGACAAAATAAAAATTGTACATGCAACTTTAAGTACAAGAATAAATGGAAAATATGATTTAGCTTATGGTGACCAAAGTATTTTAAGTAGAATTCCAAAATCTTCCCCAATAAACATCTGTTCCACAACCTTAGGTATGAGTCTTACAAAACATTCAAACAAGAGGTAAAGTAGGTGTTATTTTTTTTTTTTTGTCTTTTTTTTGAGACAGGGTCTCCCTGTGCAGTTCCAGCTGGCCTTAAGCTCACTTTGTAGCTCAGGCTGGTCTCGAACTCCAAACAATCCTCCTGCATCAGCCTCCCTAGTGCTGGGATTACAGGCATGCGCCACCAAGCCCGGCTTACTAGGTGTTATTTCAAACGGCTAAGAAATCACACAGAAGAATGCCAAAATAATTTATAAAGTTACTCTTGATTTGATAATAAAATAATGTAGAAGACATTTAACAATTGATTTTGTTTATAAAATCACTCACAACTAAATATCATTTGTTTTAACAGTTTGGGAAAATTTTCACATTATAACATATGTTTAAGTATTTTAACTGGACTTAAAAATAAAGGAAAAGTGAAAATTTCAACCCCATGGATGAAGAAAGCCAAGCACAGCTCACAGAGGACAGAAGTGGTGACTTTTAAAAACTATCAGTGGAGTTAATAAAGGTAAAAGATTGGGGAGAATCAAAAACCATATACTGGGTATATGAAAAATAAAAAGATACATAAATATCAATGAAGCAAGGCTTTTGCAAGTAATGATGTTGACTTTCATGTAAGAAAGAAAGAAATTGTCCTTTCTTTTAAACAAAGTATATAGAAGATAAGTTGAAGAAATTGGTCATCTGCTGGGCATGAGCGGCACGAGGGCAGAGGTAAGGGACGTGACAGTGCCGTGTCTCGAAGCATGGCTGTGTGGATAGTTATGACTTTTGAATCCATGATATTTCCGAAACTAGACACAAGTCAAAAGAATTTTTTAAACGTATCTTATTTTCTAAAATGCCAATAGAAATAAATGTGTCCTAAAATTGATACACATAAAAAACAGTAATCTGTTACTCTACTTGGAATACATTTACAGAATAAAAATAAAATAAACCCTTGGACTTGTCAGGCATTTATCAGGGGGCCATTTGAGGAATAGTTTTGATGTAGTAATTGTGAAGCTGTTTTATGATCATCATAGGACTGAAAACTGTGTAAATGTATTATTTTAAGGACACTTTTCAGTTTTACCCTGAAGAAGAGAAAGATTGCCTAGAAGAAATGCAAAATGGAGGGGAAGATACAATACTGATATGAATTTGTAATTCAAGCCTTGAAATTCAATAATGCCTAATAGGGAAGATATTGGATCTGGAAAGATCTAGAGGCACTGATATCTACATTGTTCCACTCCCCACTTAAAACTTCCTTAGAGAACAAGGATTCTGTTGCTGAGCCCCGGAAGATATAGTATGTAGTGTTGTTCCAGAGAGTGAGGAAGAAATTTAAAACAGATGGGATTATGTTGAAGTGAAATAAAACCAAGCTTGAAAGAACTTTTGACAGTTCATTCTATACCAGGGTAGATGTAGTTCTGGGATCTAGAAAGAAAAAAGAAAACACTAAATGAAGAGAAAACTCGTCAAACCACTGAAACCTTCTCTAAATATTTAAAAACGATTTATTAGGAAAAGGCATTCAACATCTTACCCATTTCTTCATGACTCCTGGAAACTAAATGTTCATTTAGCTTTGACAAAGACAGTCAGTGCGGCAGTGTTAATAATGAGATGAGACCACATTTTTCGAAAGTTTAAGATGAAGCCCTTTTACAGTGGGTGGAGTACTAAGCTCATTTCTCATTCCTCCTAGTACTTATTCTGTTTTAAGAATAAAGCAGTCTGTAGCACATGTGTTTATTAGCTACCAGATTCTACTAGAAAGGTACACACATCCATGAACATTCGTGTGATAAGACAAGAAGCCTATCATGAATTTATCTGTAATCTACAAGAAAATAAATTTAAAGGTTGTATAAAAATGTGTGTATATATTTTGCACATTTCATTCTTTCTACAACCAAATACGAAACCCAGATATTCTGTTGGGAATTGATTAAGATGGGAGACATTCTTGGACTTAAATAAATGATTGAAATCATTCACTGATGGAAGATGCTTACAAAACACACAAAGCCATTGGTAATTAAGTCGCATACATTGTCCCATCATTGACACCCAATGGGAAATCCTTCAAGAGTTATGAATTGACAGAAGAGGCCCTATAGCAAAGGAATTGTGCCACTGGCTGGGGTCTTTGGACTTTTTTTGACACTAACTGCTATAAGTCTTTCTATTTTACAACAGAGTCGCACAGTGCACATTGAATGATAACAGTTGTTTTCATGATAAATTTGATCCAAGAAATTATCTGATAGAAAATAATGATGTATTCAGTCTCTCTGCTACTCCAAATGTTTAGCTGCACTCAAATAAAGAACATGCTGTCCACAAGATGAAACAGTTATTCCCAAACCCTAGGGATTTTAGTACTGATTGCCCATTGCTCTGTATATCTCTGTGGGCTGCAGACCTTTCCAGGATATTTAGGTGTGATGACTCATGAAGACCCAAGTGGGGGGCAGCTTACATTGCAGCCTGGACCTACTTTAAACTCTTTCTGTCCCTGGCTCCTCTCTACACTAGCAGCTTGCAGAAAAATACTGGCAAGAACTAGAGGATCCTACAGAGCTAGTGAGATGGCAGTCACGGTGTAGGGAGGCAATGCAGCCAATGCTCAGTGGATTTAGGGCATTTGTGTGATATTCACAGAGCAACTTTTATTAATCAGCAAATAAGAGCAGATGCACAGTTACTTGGTTTTACAACAGAAAGTAACTTTTTTGGCATTTTAAAATTCCTCAACCAGCTTTCCAGGAACAATGTCAGATTAAAAAATACCCACATATTTGAAGAGCAACCATTACCTTCAAAACTTGATGATCCAAAATTACAAAAAGAGAATGGAAATAACACACATTAAGGTGACCAAGGCCTTTTTAATCAAAACTTACACACTTACAAACCTAGAAAAGGGCATAAATCTAAAGAAACAGCAAAGGACTAGATTTTGCAGTTGATGCCTGTGGTTAAAGAGATAAAAGTTAGAATTCAAGGGACACCAAGAAGAGTGATACTTAATTCATGATAAAATAATGATCAGGAAAAAAATGACATTGTTAAATAAGTATCTCTGCTCCATTACATAGGAAGAATTGTAAGAATTCTGCAGTTATTAAGTGCTTGTATTTCTACTACAGATTTTGAAAATTGAAAAATAACCACAGTGTGAGTTTGGTCCTAAACAACCAGGTGAGACAAAAATGGGCCAAAATTTCACCTATCTCCTGACGTTTATGTGTGCCTAGAATAATGGTAAAATTATGAGTCTTTTGATTTTGACAGTTTTGAGTACTTGAGAAGTAGGTATCCAGTCCTAAAAGACCTGGATCTCTGTCTGTCTGCATCTGATCATCCAAATTATCCAAATATATTGCACCAAGGCATTTCCACGACTGTTCACAGTTATTTAAAGACTATTGTTGGGCTGGGGAAGATACCTCAGTGGTCTAAGCACCTGACGGACAAGTGCAAGAATCAGGTTTTAACCACAGTACTGCATGTTCTGCTAGCTCCAGAACCCTGAGTGCACCAGGCCAGTCACTGAAATTGGCCACATGGTGCATGGTGTAATCCCAGCATGGGGGGATAGTGATGGGGGATGGGAGTGGGGACGTGCGGGAGGGTGGACTGGTGGGTGGAGTGTGGGGGATAAGGATGTGTGAGCCAGAAGGACCACTACAAGCCTGAACTGCATAGTGAATAAAAAGTTATAAAGAACATTGTTCACTGACATATCTTGAAACTTAAAAATTCTTACTTTATTCTTGTTTACTATAATTCAGTTTTATTTATTTTATTTATTTTTTTGTGGCTGGCTCATGCTGCCCTGGGGACAGGGTTGGTGCAGCATGTCCATGCAGTTGCCTGAGCTTGCCTAAGCAGGCGCTTTTTACAGCTGATCTATCTCACTGGCCCTATAATTCAGTTTTAAATGCTACTAGGCTTTACTTGTTTAAAGCAGTTGTAGGTTCATACCAAGATTGGGAGTATAGACATTTCTTATGTACTCCTTTCCCTGTACATATTGTCATCTTCCAACTCACATTTGCCTACAGTGATGGATTATTATCACACAAAGTCCACAGTTTGCATTATGCTTTACATTAGCATGTTCGACATTCAGTGGGTCTGGACAAATTTACAATGACTTTATCCATCATTTTTACACAGAGCAGCTCCATTGCCCTAAAATTTCCTGCCCTCTACCCACTCATTACTGCCTCCACATACAGCTTGACAACCATGATCTGGGCTGTCTCCATAGTTTTACCTACTTCACAATGCCATGGAGTTAAAACTTCACAATACTTTTTCCACTCATTAATATGCATGAGTTTGTCCCATTTCTTTTTATAGTGTGATAGTACTGTAATTTGTGTACTGACTAGTTTTCCATTGTCTAGATGAGCTATGATTTAGGTATCAAATCATCTCTGAAATGTATCTTGCTTACTTGCAAGTTTAAACAAAATTAATATCATTTCCAAAAACTTTTATGTAGGTTTTTCGTTGACCTATTTTTAAATTACACCTGAGTAAATATTAAACTTTTCAATGATTATCCACTTTTGCTTGCCATAAGCAAAAACTGGACACCCTATTCTAGATGTTCCTATTGATATTAAGGAGTACTTCACTGCATTTCTCTAAAGATATATGATTTGGAATGTATTTTCTTGAACGTATCATCTATATAGCATTTTGGTGAGATATCTGTTCAGGTCCTTGACATTTTTTAATCAAGAAGCTTGTTTTCTTATTACTGATTTACAAAAGTTGTTTGCGTATTTTGGTAACAATTTCTCATCAGTTAGGTCTTATGAAAATATTTTCATCCAGTCAGTGGATTGTTTTATTCATTGTCTTGAATGGTCTTCACATAGGACAAGTTCTTTTTATTTTATTTTTATGATGTAAAACATCATCTATTTAGTCTCTAGTGTTGTTTCTAAAAATATATCACTGAATCCAGGGTCATCTAGATTATGTACTTAAAACTTATATCTTCCACAGAAATAAGCTGACTACATTTAATAATGATCTGTTATAGTCTGAAAATTTATCAGAATATATTTTTTTCTTTCCTCATCACCAAAAAATGCTAAATGTGTAATATAATCCTTTTGCTAATAAGTTCAATTGAGGAATTGAATACTAAATGCAAACATAAAAATATATCATACATGATAAATATACATGAATTACTCTTGTCATTAAAAATGAAAAATAGGGAATGGATCATGATTCCAAATGTAAAACACAAAACTCAGGAGAAAATCATATTTTAAGTAATTGGACAGCAACAAATGATTTTTATGTGACTATATACTCATTTCTACATTTATACCTTTCTTTATAGGGCTGAGGATAGTGGATTTTCATGTGCCTAACTGCCTTCTCTTTTTTTTATGATGATAACTGAGATATTTTCCAATTCTTTTAATTGAGTAAAATGTCTTATCACTGTTGAATTTTGTGTACTATTTATTTTAAGTAAAATTTTATGCATGCCCGATGTACACATACAGAGTGTATTTGGATAATTAGTGGTTACTGAATGTTTTCATCTTTCATAAGCCAAGAAATATAGACATGAATGGTTTATCACTGTTTCCTGTCTGTGCTATTTGTGTTTCTTCCTCTGGAGGGACAGGCTTTTTCTGTAAAGAAAAGTTCATGGCCCTGTAATGGTTTCACAAAATTATTTTTATCTTTTTCACACTATATCTCAGAATTATACAGATAAAGGGAACATCTGATATTGCTATAGAAACATTTTTCTTGCATTCTATTTTGACTAATGAATTAATTTAGCAATACTCTTTAGAACATAACAATTAAATCAGTACACTGCAAAATGACTGATCTCACAAAAAATCAATCTCGAAAATGATAGAAAAATATTATGTTGAACTATTTAAAAAAATACTTTAAAATTTAATATAGTAGTCAGGGAGATAACTCATTAGACTAGCTGCTTGCCCAGCAAGCACAAGGTCCTGAATTCAATACCCAGTACCACAAAACAAATATAAATAAATAAATAAATAAATAAGACTATAATTCTGTAGTTCAAGACCACTATAAAATCCCAAGCTTTTCTGTAGAAAAATGAACAACTTTCTTTGTGTGATCACTTTCATTATTTTTCTTTTTGGTGGAACCGGGGATTGAACTCAGGCCCTTAAACTTGCCAGGGAAGTGCTTATTACACTGAGGCATTACCCAGCTCTAAAATTTATTTTTCAAATAACTTTATTTTTTTTTCTTTTTAAGTTAATTTTATTGTTATATTTTATTAATTTTATTGAGAAACAAATAGCAATGAGGTTTCAAAACCAATTAGTAGGACAGTTTCAATAATTAATACATTGCATATTGTTGTCTTCATAATGGTTGTTCATAGTACAAGAGGCAGACATATCCTGTCCAAACACTATCACTACAAATCTTTCAATTCATTGAATTAAGTAGCTGTATATCTATTCTAACTATTTTGTATATACAGTCATAAAATGGTCCTTCATTTGTATAACCTTTTTATGTTTAGTTTTGTCAGAGATGGGTATTCCATTGCTATTTAAATATTGTAGGTGCATGAATTCAGCAAAATACTCCAACATAGTCCAGTAGTCCATAATAGTAGTGGGTTATCTGTAGGACTGGCAATATCAGAAGTTGTTGACTTGAGCCTTTTACACTCAACATATTATTATGGCTTTACTATTTATGCTTTGTGTTCACTCTTTTCTGCTGGATGCTTAATGTCAAGATAACAAAAGACCTATATAACAAAAAATGTAACATTTATATTTGATAAGGCCAGTCAAATCCCCTCAGGATTTATCCTGAAACCCTGTACTTCAATTTGTAGATCCTTTGTCAGTGTCAGCCATGTGCATAAGTCATGGCCATTGCCTGACCAACTTACTTTCTGTGAAAGTCTGAGGGAATGTTTTGTTTCAATGTGACTCTCCTTAGGTACACTCTACATCATCAATCATTTTCCTATGTGGCCCCATAATCTCCTTGATCAGAAAATTTGGGATACAACTGAGCTACATGACATTATAGTACAGGTTCTCCTAAGTCCTGAGTCCTCACTGACCTTGAAAGGCTAAGGCCATAATGTTGGCTGGCCTTGCAGCCCTTCTTATACTCTGGTTTCTCTTCAGATTGTATAAATCTTTCACTTTTTACTAAAGATTTCCTTGAAAAGGATCAAATAATTTTAAAGACCAAAACATAAATTTAGACAGGAAGTGTGAATAGAGCCTGAAATTGAAGATAAGAGTGAGGGAAGCTGTTTCAAGAAGTGCCGAAAACAAGAGAGCCACTAAAGGGTATGAAGAAGATGTGAAAGGTTTCTGTAACACAAGTTATCAGCCCTTAGAAAAAATTTGCAAGAAATTATTTTTATTTAAATGTTTCATTCATTTATTTTTATTTAGCTTCATGTATAAATCTATCCATAATTACTTAGAACATTTCTTCACCTTAACAATGGTAAAAGTTCAATAACTTATTTTGGCCAATTTAGATTAATAGACTTTAAGAGATATGGATGGTTGGCTGTACTTAACATATGTCATGCTTATGAAATGATTTTATTACAACTTTTCCTAGGTATCCTCAACATTAATGCCTTAATTCCATAACTAGCAATATTTACTTTTCTAGGACATTTTGTTCTTCCTTAATTAGAAATATTTGGAAATTTTATATGTTGGTGCTGCCAACATAAATTTATCTCAGGCCACATGCACTTATTCATATAACATTACAATCTTTTTATGGTGAAATGTATGATGTACACATTTTGAGATCAATAAAATACAAAAGATCAAAAGAAAAAATATAAAAAAGATCAAAAGACATAAAAGTAAGAATATCAGCTAAATGTTTAAAAATTCAGGATAGAATTCAGAAATAAGCAATCCAGAAATGGATTTCAAAAGTGATGCATAAGAGTAAATTTTGAAAACAATGAAAAATTTAGGACCGCATAACATAACAGGATGAAAAATTAGATTATCATCTTATTTTTCAATATTTTCTGGCAGAAGAAAATCAAGAAACAGATTTAAAGATGTCAGGAAAAAATATAACCCAAAGATATTTATTCCAAAAAACTCTTTAAAGATCACTACAGCTATGCTTATACAAAGAAGCAATTATTTTTCTAATGAGAACTCCCTGAGCAGTCTCCGAGCAAAAGAGTTTAAATAACCACGATACAAACACATAAGCATGAGCAGTGATGTGGATTATTACATCCACAGCACTTTCTAGGACTAGAACTAAATGAGCACAAAAGGTACAGTCTATAGTAACCTTAAAAAGTGGAAAATAAGGGAAATAATTCTGGTTTTTCTATAGGAACAGACTTTTGGTAATCAAATAGTAGATATAACAAGTTCATAACAGAATTAAATTAATACATTTGTAAGAAATGGCATAGTATGACTAATGTATAATCCCAAATAAATCAATCTAGGCCAGTAAAATTGCTCGGTGGATTAAAGCTCCTGTAAGCAGGTGCAGATGCAGGGTTAGGGGGTTTGATCTCTGGCCTGCCATGCTAGCCCTGCCCCTGGGGGTACGTTGAGATGACAATTGAGACTGGGTATGTTGGAACATCTGTAATTCCAGCTCATAGGGGGCTGTGAACAGGCAGATTACTAAAAGTCCAATCTAGTAGTGAGACACTGAACATCCTGTAGACCCTTTCCTAAAACTGAAAAAAAAAATCAATCAAATATGAAAAATAACTACTAGCATCATAAAATGTGAATATATCTGCTACTATGATATATTCATAAAAGAAATCAACACTCTCCATAGCTTTGCAAAAAGAATTAGATGTAAAAGTAAAAAAGCCTTTGGGTCCAGTGTTTGCAGGAAATGCAGGAACCAAAAGAGTAAGATGCAGTACACCAAAAATATGCAACCTATGAAAAACACACAAGGGAAAGCTCTACAGGGCAAAATATTGTCAGGATGTGCCAGGTGTGGTGATGTACACGTGTGATCCCAGCACTAGGAAGGCTCAGGAGGGAGGATCATTGTGACTTTGAGAGCAGCCTTAGCTATAAAATTATGAGCTCAAAGTTATCCTGTGCTGCACAGACACACTTGTTTCAAAAAGAAACTCAATCGATCAATCAATAAAATTTTCAGGATCTTTGATGTGAATTATCAGGAGAAGAACATGTATAAGACATAAGAAATTATTTACAAGAGACTTAGAAGGTGAATCAATATTCCTTCACTTTTCTGTTTATGTTGGCAAATTAAACTGTGGTGTCCAAGAATGAATGCTTGGATGATAAAACCAATGAAGCCCGAAAAAAGTGATTGCTGTAAAAGTTAATATGATGGTTTTGTCTAGAGACAGAGGGACTTTAATTGGGAAGAGGCCCCTGACCTTCTCAGGTGGCCCTTAATAAAGGTTAACAAAGTGATTTGTTCTACAGCAAGTATGTGTGAACTTCCATACTTGCATTTTGATGGAAACAAAATGCCTGATCAAACTAATTTGAAAAATAGTTAATGTGTAGAGTTTTCTTAACTACAAGTCCTGGTTACCAGATGTTGAAGTTATTAAGACATTTTTTTCACTATATAATGCTATGATAAGCAGAATTTGCTGAAGCTTCATTCATATCCTTCATTTTAGCATAAATCCTAGAAAGGCAATTGCTGTATTAATGGTCGTGTACACGTGGCTGCCAGAACACTCTTCAGAAAGATTATCAATCCTTATTTTACCAGCTACCAAAGCCTTTTAACTTGTCTGGCCTAATGATTATATTTCTGGTTATAGGATTTTTTTAAACTTTCTGGTATTCAAATATTAAACATGACTGGACTTTAGTTATATGGATGTAAGTGTCCAATTATGAAAAAGCAGGTTGGGATAAATCCAATAATACATGCCAGGTGCATCCAGTTGTCTTATTACTGCTATTTGTATTAATTCAGAGTGTAACAAAAGCTTCAACAATGACATATATATATAAGAAAATAATTTAATCTATTTTAATTCCAAACACTTAGAATAAAATGTTCTATCTGCTATTTAGGTCAATTGCAACTATTATGCTAAATGAACCAACATAAGAGACAGACAAACCATAATTCATATTTTAATAGAGTTGTCCCTACAATGTCAAAGTGGCATTTTGTGAATTCATTACTCTAGGAAGATAGAGAATAATAGATTTTTCCTTGTTACTACAACCTGATACTCCTATTGCTGACAACTGTTTGTCTAAGTGAGGTGAAAACCAGCGCTTAATTTTATTGAGTGGGTGAAGGATTTTGCCTTTCAATCCCCACAGAAATTAAAAATCACTTTGTAATAGAACCATGGATTAGAATTAACTCTATAAACACGTGTGTGAGTTTGTGTGTGTGAGTGTGTGTGTGTGCAGTCACACGTGCATTTCTGCTTATAAAACTTGAGAAGGAGCAGGTCTGACAGTGTGGGTAGGGCTTTGCTTCTGTTGGACTCCAGCCCATTGAATGGAAGCACCTGCCCCTCTGCCATACCCTCACGTTACTGTGTCTTCTGATAGACCCAGCCATGCCAACAGTGTGTCACCACTATACTGGGCACAAATGTCTCTTCCAATAACTATAATTTTTTTAAACATATTGCTACTGCTGCTGCTGCTGCTGGTAGTAAATGCTAAAGACTCTGCCATGCTAATTTATATCTGTTCAATTTCATAGTTCTTTCTATTTGCCATAATTTCCATAGCTATACTTTTTAAACCACCAAAACTGTGTCATGCTTTGGAGGTTGTAATGAAGTGGGTGAAAGTGCCTCTGTCTCTCTCGCATCATTGTTTCACTTACTAAAAGAAATAGAAGTTCTGAGTTGCTCATGGTTTATTCTTGTTTTGAATTCTGTTCTACAATAGGATTTCTACTTGCATGTTTGTAGTTGAGGGATAGACAGCTATAATCCAAAAGTTAAAAATAGACACACTGACCTCTCATGGTTCACTCTAATTTTTCCTCCCAAAGCACCATGTTCATTGAGGCACTGTGAGTCAAACTCTATTAGTTTTTCTCACAAATGAGCATCTTTTAGTTCTATTTTCCTAAATCTGTAGACACATATGCATATATATGAACCCAAGAAATGAACATGAATAGCCTCAAGCTGAGACTTTTGCCACAAATTATTAATTTAGTGACAGCTCAAGTAGATGAAGAATGAGTTGGCTAAATTTAGCCGAGCCACTGTCATTACTCTCGTCAATCTCACCTTCTCCTTGTACTGTCTTGGCCTTACGCAAACACCACTCGAAATTGAGACAAGCTTCTGAATTTTCTCTCTAAAGCAACTGTAAGTCTATCTATGTAGAACACACAAAGAATTAAAAACAAATTAAGACCCCAAAATTCAAAGACCCAATCCAAACATGGGCAGCTGAGATGAATATACACTTCCCAGAAGAAGAAATACAAATGAGAAAGTAGCTATATATCTATCTTAACTATTTTGTATATACAGATAGAAAATGGTCCTTCATTTGTACCCCCTTTTTCTCTTTAGTTTTGTCAGATGGGTACTAAGAGCATTTGTACAGCATATCATGTCCGCATCTTGTACTATGAACAACCACTGCGAAGACAACAATATGCAATGTATTGTCCTAATGTACTGTCCTACTAATCAGTTTTGAAACCATCTCATTGCTATTTGTTTCTCAATAAAATTAATAAAAAAAGAAATACAAATGACACATAAATATATGAAAAATGTTCAACATGATTGCTCATTCAAGAAATGCAAATTAAAACAATACTGAGATTCTATCTCACCCCAGAAGGAATGGCTAACATCAAGTCAGCCAATAAAAAATGCTGGAGAGGCTGTGAAGTAAATAGAACACTTCTCAGCTGTCGCTGGGAGTGAAGACTGATACAACCACTATGGAAATCAGTGTGGCAATTCCTTTAAAAGCTAGGATTGGAGATTTCATTCAAGCCAGCTATTCACCTCCTGGGTATTTTTCTCCAGAACAACTGAGAACTTCATACCAAAATGATTTTATGTGCACCGTGTTTAAAGCAGTGCAATTTGTTATTGCTGAATCCTAGAAACAACCCTGGTGCCCATCAACTGAGGAATGGATAAGGAAAATGTGATATTTTTACAAAATGAAGTAGTATTCAATTATAACACATGCTAAATTTGAGTCTTTTGTCAGTAAATAGATGCAACTAGAGACCATGCTCTTAAGTGAAATAAATCAGACCCACATGTGCAAACATCATATTGTCTCCTTAGTGTGAAAAAAGGAGAAATGGAATCTGATGGGTACAACAGAGACTGGTAAAAGGGAATGGACTTATTCAAAGGGAAATATCTATTGAGTTGAGAAGGACAGGAGAGGGAGTAGGGGAAAGAGATTTACTATGTGTGTAAGCAGGATAGTTTGGACAAGGGTGCATTTCTACTGGTGTATGGAAAGTAGCAGTTAATGATTTAGTTTGCTTTGTTTCCTTTTTCCAACTGTTTGTACTTTTCTCCTCTTAATTTCTATTACATTTCTTTATTTTTTCTTTCTTCTTCCTATTTTGCATGCATATATCTGGTCATATGAATAACTGCCTGGAAGACAACACTATGCATTACAACAAATACTATGAAATCCATGTTACTTTCCTAAGTGAAATTCTGTACCACTTGTAAATTTTTCTGATTTAATTTTAATTTATGAGCTGGTGAGATAGTTCAGTGTACTAAGTGCCCACTTTGGCAATCACAGGGACCAAGGATCCCTGGTCCCTCATGCCACGCCAGCCCCACCCCTAGGGGCACACTGAGCTTGTGACAGAGTCTGGATGTGTCCAGTATGCATAGTAAGAGCCTGTACCAGTTACACAAATGGGAAAAAGAAAAAGAAAAAGAAAAAAATAATTATAATTTATGCTTGCTTAAAGAAATATAGTAACTATATGGATCTACTCTCACTATCAGGGGAAAAATTCAAACAATTATTAACAAATTGGGATAATAAAATTTTTATAATATTTCAAATAAGTTTCAACAATTGGCTGTTTATTACAATGTTTAACAGTTTCATTTTTTCTCATCTATCTGTTCATTTTATTTAGCATATAAATTACTAAGTAGAAAGTATATTATCTACTTCCCTGAACATCTTTTTGTCTCAATGTTAGAGACAAAAACTGAGACAAGTATCCATGAACATTTAGAATAATCATAAATTCCTTCATTAACATGGTTTCATCTTTTTGAAGGGCTGTTAACCAGGAATCAAATTCAGGATTTTGCATTGGCCTGGAAAGTGCTGTGCTACTGAGCCCTTCAGTATATCCCTGACTCTTTTTTTTTTTTGAAGCCATTTTATTTTATTTTATTTTTTTTTTTGGAAAATATCACATTATGAGTTTATGTTGTATACAAAATTCAATACAACTAGATTACAGAACAAAATACATTTTAGAACAAAAACTTCAAACTTTTAAAAGATCAAAACATGTTCATGAACCTGTGATAGGCGCAGGTTCTTTTTTTTTTTCATTTATTTTTATTTTATTAAAATACAAATGTCAATCAGACAGTTTCAAGACACCTTAACCATACACATTCGATGAATTAATAATACATTGCAAACTGTTTTCATAATGTTTTGGTATTGTACAAGGTGCATACATGATATTATATTTACAGATATTATTCCCTGACTCTTTATATGGTTTCACGATTAATTTTCATAAGATAATTTTGCTGATATATAGTGGTGATCCTCAACCCTGAAATATTTATTTGTAGCATATTTGAAACAAAATTTTTATACCCCCGTCAGGATATAATGAATCAAAATCTCTAAATGTAGTCTTGGATACAGATAATTTTTAAAACTCCCTAGATGATTCATCATATTATTCTGGTTTGGCAATTACTAAGATACAGCATCTGGTCCCCACACAAAAAGAAAATTAGTACTCAGAGAGCATATGCTCCAATTGTCAGGCAGTTGCCTATCACTCTTTTGCTTGTTCTGAATGAAAAACAACCCAAGTGTTTCTTCATTTGGGGTCTGAGCAAAACGCATCCTCACAGCCCCTACCCTATGGAAACAGCAAGACGAGCATCTTCTTAGGTGGATTAACTTTAATAAGAAAGCTGCTCCCCACGCTGTGGACCAGCTGGGGAAACTTGCCCCCCACTATTCTGTCCATTATCACCATGCCCTGTCAAAAACACCAGGGCAGGTCATGTCTCCATTTGAACAAAGAAGTAAAATTTCTCAGTGCTGTATGGATTTAGAGATTCTTGGTTCAACACAGAAGATAAAAGACAAATAAGGCCACAAAAAATATCCCTTTGAGACAGGTGCCTATGCCACTCAGCAATATCGCTGGCCCCCAAAAAATCCCTTTTAGTGCAAGAGTTCAAGCAGATTGTGCTGTTTGTGTGATGCAAATTAATCCAGTGATGGATATTTTCACTTTCCCATCTTTTTAATTAAACGCTAGCCATAGTCTTTAACAGATGACGCTTTCAATCCATATACTTGGATCTCAAACTATTAAAGACATAGAAATTTACATTTGATGAAGCAAAAGCAATTAAAAGTTTATAAATGCAAAGGTATTTCTGTGTGTGTTTGTCAAATACAGATATAGATATAGATGCAGATATAGACATACAGCTTATATTTGTACTTTCTCGACTGTCTCTGTGGCCACTTAACTCTGGGTCTCCTTCAACTCTCATGCCTACACATAGTCTTTAGCCACTTTAGCCCTGTCAGCTCTGTCCACTGCTCATTTATTCTTCACCAAAAGTGGCAGTTTTTCATCAGAATACTGCAGACTCAGATTTCATCCAGCCTGAATCTCTTCATTAGAAACATATTTTTTAAATAAGGCAGTTACTGTAATAGTTAATTATGAGTCATCATGAAGAAGAAATATGTAGTAGACTAGTTTAGCGCACTTCAGGCAATGTCCTTATGAATGACTTACTGAAGAGGGAAAGCCCACCTTGGAGGTGGGTGACAGTGTGAACTAGACTTGTAGCTTGGATGGAATAAGAAAGGAAAGAAAAACGTGTTCTCTTCTTTTGCTCCTTGGAGGTGTTCCATTGTTTGCTTTGGCCTTTTGATGACTGTCTCTATACTTCCAGAGCAGACTCTGCATTTTCCAGTAATAAGGACACCTGGGCTCTGCTTTTGCACTGTTCCACCCCAACTCGGCTGGCAGAATTTTTAAACCACATATATTTGGTTAAATAATGAGTGCAACTCTGTGGTAGATCACATACTTCATAACCACAAATGCTTGATTTTTGTTCTGCAGCAACACACACACACACACACACACATATGCGCACACACACACACACACACACACAAATATGAATTAATTTATAGGGTCAGGTTTCCTAGTGTGCTGTAATCACAGCACTGAGAAGACAGATTGTTACAAATTTGAGACCAGCTTGGGCTACAAGGTGAGCTCAAGGCCAGCCTGAACTGCACAGTGAGACCCTATCTCAAAAAGACACACAAAAAATCCAATTCTTTATATTTCTATCAAATGTGATAACCTTTTAAACTGTAATCTCCACTGTTAAAGTTCCTCTCCTTTTCTCATTCTTACATTATCAAATGTTCTTTATACTTTATTTTGTACTTTGTGGAACCTGAGTTCATCTCTAGTTTATTTCTCTAAGAACATAAAATTAGGTTCTTCCTTCAAAAATCTCTAGCTTTCCCTGGAGATATCTCCAATAGAATTTTAATTTTTTTTTTTACCCTTCACGGACCTTAAAATCAGAAAGTAAACTGGTACTTTCTAGTTTGCCCAAATGTTTTTGATAATAACTTGTCTGTCTTCTGTCTTAGTTGCTTTTCTCTCATTGCTGAGACAAAATATTCAATGCCCAAAATTGAGGACGAAAGGGTTTATTTAACTCACAGTTTGTAGAGGTTTCAGTGCATACTCAACTGACTCCAAGGCAGAGTAGCAGGTCAACAGAATATGGGAGTGGAAAGCCACAAAAAGCAACAAGAACAAAAAGTGAGGAGGAGCAGAGAGCAAGCCTCTTTCCTTCCCTTATTTTGTATGCAAGCTACCTACCCCATGGCGGGTATAGCACTAAAACTCGTAATCCCAGCATTGGATCATGAGCCAATCATAAACTCTAGAACCAATGCATGTGACTTCATGGAGCTTTGGAAGGACATCTAGACACAAACTGTAACACTTTATTTCAATCTCAATTCTTTTGAAAGTTGTCCAGTGATGCTGCTTTCTCCTTGTCCTTGACATTTACAAAGTTACTTGTTCATGTTCTTTGAAGATGCGTGTACCATGGTTCATTCTATGTGTCTATTCCTGTTTTGCTATTAATTTGAAAAATTTCAAAGTATGTATTGTAAAAATATATACTGTTCAAATAATTGTGACCTCAACTTATATTCACATCCTCCTCAATTGAGTCATATACTCTTCATTATCTAAAATGGTCCCACGTTTGAAATATTAAATTATGATGGTAATGTTATTTAATATTTTGCTGCCATGTATATCCCATTACTTTCTCTCCTAATACTATTTAGACCTTTTCTATCCCATTTTTATTTTAGTTTTCTACCACTTTATCATAGCCACCTAAAATTTTCTTTTATATATAGATACTTATCAATAATTATTTTTATCTCATCAATACCTTCAACAGATTGGAATCATAGATTTTACAATGATATTAAAGGACATCATTTAAGTAAAGTAAAACCTTTGTCCTCCAGGCAATCTTGTCCCTCACTTCATGGAAAGGTAAAAGGTATTTAAAGATACTCTTTTACATCTAAATCTTTAAATGTACTTTGCTATATCTACATAATATGTATCTTCCTGTGCCAGAAGTGTCTTTCTTTTTATGAGAAAAAAAATCACTCTATGGGTTTGCAATCTCCCCGATCATTTCTCCTCTCCGTGGTCCCCACTAGGTTGGTGTTCTATGTGTTTAGAGGTAAGCCTAGATGATCTTACACATTGCTTCTGATTGTCATATAAATGCTGAGTATTGATGAATATCCAAATATTTCTCCTAGTAGCTACCTGAGCTATTATATTCTTAAGTTCAGAGTTTCTTTCTGAATTATAGTCTAGGTATTTTTCTTGCAATGTTTCACAAAAATTTCAAATTCAACAGGTCTAAAATGACATGCACTAACCTTACCAATAGACTTACTCCCCCCATGAAATTTACCTCCTTTTGACCATCATCATTTACACAAACTTGTAAGTTATATTTTACTTAACTTTTCATATAAGTTATATTTTACTTAAATTTTGTTAGAAAATAAACTTCCCAATTTTACTCATGAAGTTATTTTAGCCTAAAATTTAGAGGGGATATTAGGAACACAGAGAAACAGCCATGTTTTCCATTCTGAAAACTCGATAGTTTAATATCCTATTTATAGATATTGTTCAATTTCCTGTCAAATTTCATCTGTGGCCAATTCTTTGCTGAGGAGGGTGTTGTTTAATTTCCATGTATTTATGGGATATTTCTGGTTTCTTTTGTTATTTATTTCCAGTTTCATTGCACTGTGGTCAGATAATATGCATGGGATAATTTCTGTTTTCGTCCATATACTTAAGCCTGACATATGGACCAGTATGTGGTCTAATTCAGACCCATGTGCAGCTGAAAAAATATGTGCATTCATCTGTGGTTGGGTGGAACACTACATATGTCCACTAAGTTGACTTGTTCCAAGATCTGGTTCAGTTCTGCTACTACTTTGCTAATTTTTTGTCTGCTTGACCTGTCTTTTTGGGATAAGGGTGTGCTAAGATTGTGGTATTGGATACTAGATTTTTCATCTTCATTAAGATTTGTCTTATATAGTCCAGCTTCTGTGTTTGGTGCATACATATTTATGAGTATTAGCTTTCTTCTTGAAGTTTTCTCCTAACCAGTTTATACTGACTTTCATTATTTTGTTTGATCATTCTTGGTTTGAAGTTGAGATTGTCTGAGAACAGCATTTTTCTGAGATGCTACAGCGTGTAGTATTGTTTTCCATCCTTTGACTTCTAACCTATGAATTTTTTTATCAGTTAACTGTGTTTCTTGTACAGAGAATATTGTTGAATTTTTTCTTCCTAAACCACTGTGCCAGTCTATTTCTTTTAGTTGGTGAATTGAGTCCACTTACATTGATGGTTATAATTGAGATTTATTGACTTATAGCTAATGTGTTGTTAATCTGCTGTTGTTTATTCCTTTTGCTCCTGTGTTTTATTGTTCACCATAGGATGCCACTTGAAGATATACTCAAAAGTGAAATAAAACAGATCCACATGTGTAAATACTATATAGTCTCCCTCATGTAAGAACTCAAAAGTAGAAATAAAAATAGAAAGGTATAACACAATTAAAAGGAAAGTGAGAACTTAAGGATTAAACAGTGAAGACAGGGCAAGAAGAAAAGCTAGGAAACATGACATGGGGCAAAACCATAAGTTAATATGCACAAAATGGTTAAAGCTATGATCCTGAGAATCTTCAGCAGGTTTTGAAACCAGCAGTTAATTGGTACCATTCTCATCCTGACTAACTATATATGCTGATACCTGTGAACTAAACAACTGCACTGAAGATAGCAGTGTATAATACTAGGACCGTGCTTGGAATGCCTGTCATTCCAGTTTTCTAAATATTTACTGCTTTCAATGTCATATCAACTACTGCTATACTGTCACTCAAGTAAATGTTTGTTTAAAACAAGGGTAATAAGTGAAAACAAGAAACAAGGAAAGAAAATGTCATAGGACTGTCCTGCGACAAATCTGTATGTGATTAGATTTCTAAATATCTGTGTAAAAATATGTAATTGTTTATTCCTTTTTCAAAAAATATTTTTATTCATTTTTCCCTCACATTCTATAGGGATTTAAAGTTTAGCATATCAAGACTTGATGGGAAATGCCTATTGCATGTTGTGTCTAAGGTGTTTGATATTCAGACAGATAGTGAGGTTAAGCTCACCTGCCTAAGTTATATGGTAATAATATCATTTAGTTTTTCTTCAGGAGGTTAACAACTTAGGTTAGCAGACCAAAAATTAGTAAAAAGGAGTGAAAGATACTCAACATTTTCACCCTAGCCATTCAAGGTCAGTGAGGACTCAGTCAGTACATAGGAGAATCTGTACTGTAACTCAGTGGTGTCCCAAATTTTCTGATTGAGGAGAATATGGGGCCACAGAGGAAAATAATTAATGATATAGGGTGTGCCTAAGGAGAGTCACATGGAGAGAAAATATTCTCTCAGGTTTTCACAGAGTGAAAATTGGTCAATCAATGGCTGTGACTCATTCCCATAGCTGACACTGACAAAAGATCTACAGACTGCAGTACAGGGTTTCAGGGTAAATTCTGAGGGGATTTGACTGACTTTGGCAGATGCAAAAGTTATGTTTCTTGGGCCAGGAGATGGCTCAGTAGAATAAGTGCTTTCCTGGCAAGTACAAGGGCCTTAGTTCAATCCCCAGTTCTTCAAAAAAAAAAAAAAAAAAAGAGTTACATTTCTTGTTATATAGATCTTGCTTTATCTTGGTCTTAACCATGCAACAGAAAAGTATAAAAACGAGGTATAAAAAGTAAAGCCATATTAATATTCTGAGCTATAAAAGGCTCAACTCAACAAGTTCTGACATTGCCAGTCCTACAGACAACCCCACTACTATTTTGGAATACTGGACTATATTGGATTATGCTGAATTCATGCACCTACAATACATAAATGACAATGGAATACCCATCTCTGACAAAACTAAACAAAAAGAGGAGATATAAGTGAAGGGCCATTTTGTGTCTGTATATACAAAATAGGATAGATATACAGCTACTTTCTCTTAATTCAGTGAGAAGAAGGATTTGTAGAGATAGTGTTTGGATAGGATATCATGTCTGCATCTTGTACTAAGGATAACTACTTGTAACACAACAATATGCAACGTATTAATTATTGTAACTGTCCTACCCACCTGTTTTGGAACTGTTTCATTGCTATTTGTTTCTCAATAAAATTAATAAACCTCAAAAATAAGACACCCTTTTTATCTAAAATTCAAATTTGAAATATTTCCTTAATTTTATCCAGTAACTACAGTTATTTTTTTGTCATATAAATTACAATCTGATAAATATATATGTATAAGAAAAACTTGATTTCTTTACAAGAATTGCAATTTTTGCCATGATCCTTGACTATTCAATGTAGGAAAAACTATATAATAATATATAGTAGTATAATAATATATAATAGTATAATATATAATATATTATACTATAGTCTAAGTCACTAGAGGTTCTTCCACTTTCCAGAGTAGCATCAAACTTCTGGGACTGGACATCGTGATAGGCTCAGGCAGGAGTCACCTACATTGTGTCACCAAAAGCTTTCCTAAATCTCTTGAGTCTTATTTCTTTTCTGGGTTTTACCCATCATTCACAAAGGTCCCAAAATTTTTGAAGGTGCCAAGAGATGACCCTTTTGTGCGCATTAGATCTTTTTCCTTTTCATATACAATGTTGGTGCATAGAAAACCCAGAGATTTGATACTTGTTCCATATTTGAACAACATGAAATCCATTTTACTTGTTCTATGCTGAGCCCTAGGAAAAGTGCGGTCAATGAAAATCACTGGACAGCACCACACACTCCTACCTGGTTCTTGTTGAGACTCTTCATGGGTTTTCCTTTTGTTGTTTCTGGGAGACAGACTGTGGTTTTTTCTACATCTAGAGAACCCTAAATCCACTTGAGATTATTTTCTCCAAGTTCTCCTACATTGGCCACAAAGTCAAGAAAACAAACATGAGGTTATCCAACCCAAGCACACACATGTTTTCCCCTCTCATTTCTTCATCTTCTACAGATACTATTTAGTGTCATGATGAGCAAGGGGACAAACTGGGAAATTTTCACTTATTTGTCAAAGTGTCTGCAAAGTACATGATTTATGCCTTCAGTACACTCAAGTCACCAAGACCACAACTTTTGCACCTAATTTTTCTCTGCTCTCCGAAGTTCTAATTGTATTGTTAGAAAATGAGTTTAAAAGCCCAAATAATAGAATAAAGTTCATGAGACATACAGGTAAGAGGAGGGTGTAAGGGAGAAATAGACTTAGCCACATAGACATATAAATATATTGATGTGTATACGTAGGTGAATATGTTACTTTAAAAGTATAAATTAGTACCTATATACACATATACATTTATGTATTTAATAATCACATATATAAATAGATTGATAGATATTGTGTTTATGTATATGATCACCAAATAAATACTCACATTTTTGGTTATCTTGCAGGTAAAGGACAACATTTAGTTTACTGCATTCTGATTTTTTTCCCAAAGATTTGGAATGCTTTACTCTTGGTATTTTACTTCTAATATAATGTAGTGTAGAAGGCTTGGGTTATTAGCATGCTCGCTGAAGTGGGTAAATTCACTCCAGAGTCCTCACAACATGTGCACGAGTAGTTAGAACTCAAAAAATGCACAATTTATTTAAGTAGAATATATAGCAAGCAGCTAGCGCCCTGAGACTATAATACACAATGATAGAAGCACAAGTGCCATAAGCAGAGGCTTGAATGGCCATATTTTGCCTTCCCTTATTATGTGCTCATATTCTAACTAACAATGAGATAAAATAGCTATTTCTCAATTGTATCTAGCTAACATACATTATTATCACTTCTATTTTTTTTTATCCTAGAGTACAGTTCAAAAGAAATTGAGCTTGGTTAGTTGGATGCTTGCCTGGCAGAACTATGTAAGTGGAGAACACAACTCCCTGGATGACCATCTGCACTCTGCAGCAGCTTCTTCTAATATCTGCTTCCTCGTTCCAGCTCGCTCCTTATGGCCAATGCTGTGACCCCACAGGGATGCCTCTCAGTGTGAGTCTGCTTCCGCCCTGCTGCAGGTCATCTTTCTGTTCCCAAGCGAGGAAGGGACTGTGCAGAGTTATGGGCACCGCAATTTGAGTCTTACTCTAAACCAATCTTTGAGTTGATCTATAGCAAATATTTTATTTTCAAATATGTGTAAGAAAAATGGTAAAGGAAGAATATTGGAGAGCTTGGAAATGAGAATGGGAGATAGTAAGAACTAGTGAGGCACTGGTACTTCGTACATGGCTAAAAAAGTTTGTTACATCAGACTGACTACAAGAGTAAAATTGAATCAAGTTCCTACTGAGCCATTAATATGCTTTGGAGGAGGATAATAAACGTGCACCTACATTCTCTGTAAATAATGCAGCACACAGAATTCAGGTAATACCTTTAGGAAATTATTTAATGAGAATAATGTAAGAGTAAAATTTAGTCAAACACAAGACATTTGTCATTGCTGATAATGTGAACCTACATAAGCACAGGCAATCAGATGATGAGGCATGAGGTGACAGTTGCAAGTTAGAGCAAAAGAGAACACTTTCTGAATGTTTCCAGTTTACACAATCACTTTTCCATCAAGATCTATAAATTTACAGAGAAAAATTAAAAGTTACCAGATATTAATTGTTCTATTTGGTGCTGTTTTATCATTTATTTCAAGTTACCATGTAATTTTAGAAAAATGCATATGTATATGAATTTTAGTAGCAATTTCTATTTAAATGAACACCTAACTGACTATACACAGGCACAATCTTGAGTGAAAATGAATTCAGTAATTAGCTCTTTGTTGTGAACATATAGGCAAATAACCATGTTATAGAAACAGAATGCAAATTAAGGGCAGGAAATAAAAGAAAGAAATATCCTTATCACAGATAGAAAGATGAGTTATTACAGGAATATGCCACTTCTTATTTATGAAAGCTGCTATGTAAAGAAGGATTCGTTTTGGGGGTGTGCTTAGCTGGAAAAAATAGCTTCAAATGGCAATAAGAAGAGAAATTTAGCATGTTTAAGTACAAAGAAAAAGAAATTACCTTCTCCTCTCCTTTCACTAAACTATCAAGAGTTTAGTGATGAGAAATCACAGCTGAGCAAACAAGATCAGGAGATGGTGACTGGACATCTAGGAAGGTACCAGAATTGATGGAGCAGTTCTGCTTGGGAAAGGTTTATGCAGCGCCCCCACACAGAAGACACAGTATGTACAAAAAAAACGTTGGACTCAGCGTACCTGACTGCAGATGTCCCTGTGATTGCAGCTGAAATCCTCTCAAGTTAGTGCATTCAATATCATTACAGGAATGTGCAGCCTATACATGTGAACTACAGAGCAAACTGCACTTCCATCGTATGGCTTACGCGAGCTCACGTGTGTGGATACAAGACGGATGGTTTTTCATTGCTTAAAATAACAGGAAGTCATTGTTTTATTCTGTTGTAGGGCAAAAGTCTAGCACAGTTGGTCTCAGAGACTAACACTGGAACTTTGTGGCTTCTCCATCCCTTTCTAGAGGTTGGAACGAAAAACTATTGCAGTGTATGCCTCCATTTCTTGGTTCTGTCTTCCATATTCTTTGCTTCTGTCTTCAAAGCCACTAAAGCTACACACACACACACACACACACACTTTTTTTTTCAGTTATTGTCTCTATCTGACCACAGCCTGTAAAGGTTCTATAGTTTCCCAGTTTATACGAGGACTCCCCAGTCAGTACTGGAGATGTACTTTCTGAACTGACATTGGGATTACCTCCAATGAAGATTGTGGCTTTGATGAAGGAACACTAGTCACATAAATATACAAGTGGATTGATATATTGACCTTTTTATCAAAGGACATACTTCCTTAAATTTACAATAGCAAGCAGAAACATGGAAACAACATCCAGGATTTGCACATAAATTTGATTATGTCAATGGACATTGATTGAGATCATTCCAAGAATATCAGGCCCTGATCTCTGGCAATCTAGTTCTTATAGGTTATAATCAAACAGGAAGTACAGAGTCAATATGGCTTGTCATTTAGGGTTTGGGCTCTTATAATGTGGACTGTAGTGAGCAGGTATGCATCAGAGTAACCAGATGTTTCTAAGAGACAAAATCAACCAGATCTGGAACAGGAAGTGTTCCCTGGACAACTAAGAAACTGAAGTATACTGCTTAGGGCAGACTGGGATTATTTTCTGTTAAGTTCAAACTCTCTGTTACCTTTGCCAACATATTATATGTGATCTTTTGAGACAAGGCCCATTTAGAAGCAGCAACATAATTGCTGGTGATATTAGTCAAGGTCACAATATTACATACTTTTTCCCAAGTTGCTTTAAGGGAGAGACATAACTTATGCCTGTCTGTTCTGTAACTCTACTCTGGCAAGGTAGTATAAGGGAGTTATTCTGATCTAGGAGAGTTTCCAATATACGTGGGACAGCTATTAAATCTTGGTCAAGTGTTTGATCAACTGTTCCACTTTCTTGGGGTAACTATCCATGGTTAAGATAAAATAAAACCAGCTAGCAGGGAGTAAAGGAAGAAAGGATTGGGCTAACCATGCACAAAAGACACAAAAATCAAGGGAATTATGTATAGACCAATCTTGTGAACGGTGTCCTCAAGCTTCAGCTGTTCATGGACTGGTCAACATTCAGAGTGAACAGAATAGGGCTTTGGGTGCATTTTCTTTTCAGAATGAGCCTCAGAGATGTCCAGGTAAATTTAAGCATGGATCTAAGGCTGGAGTTCTGAAACTTACAGAGATAGCAAAATGTTTCTAGATTATGTGACTGCAGGAATGTCCAAGATATAGCTGGCCTTTAACCTGTAACACATTGTACATCATTTTTATTTAATACAGTTTGTGAAATACCTGTGCTACAAATGAGATGATTTTTTATAGTAGGACTCTTTTATTGATTTTGTAGTACAGGTGGGGAATAGGACCTCAGGGTCAGTGACATAGACACTGAAGTCTGAGCTGGCTGCAGGTGTACAGGTTCCAGTGCAGTGGCTTCTCCTTGCAGGGTATTTATTTTTATTCATGGCCTGGTTGGCCCAGATTGGTAGGTAATACTTGGCAGAATTGAGTGGTCCATAGTTATTCAAGAAGACCAATACAGAGTGAGGTAAATGGATAGTCCATTCTCAGCCAAAGGTTAGCTTATCAGCTTTCTTAATCAGAAGAACAGTAGCTATTACAGTGTAAAGTCAGGGGGATGTGGCAGCCCTCAGGACTAGATCCAAGTATTTGCACAGGTAGACAAATGGACACTCCCAGGCACTGACAGTCTGACTAAGCACTGTTGTTTTTGTGAACTTAGGGATCAGATTTTATAGAATCCAATAGCTCCAAGAAATGTGAATACATTCTTCTGTAACCAGTTTCTTCCAGATGCTGTAGCAGTGCTTTTGTGCCTTTCTCACAAGCAGCTATTGTGTCACTGGCAAGAAATGCAGTGATCTTCTACTAAGAGTGTGAACAAGTAAATGCTTGACCCTCAGGGAAGTTGAGTCCATGGCAGTTAACCATTGAGTCAGGAACTGGGAACTTTGTGAAAAGATGGCTGACAGGAGCCAACTGAAGGTAGAAGAAAGCACTTTTTAGGTCGTAACAAGTGTACCAGTAGGCTGTGGATGACAGCAGACTGGGGCAGCATATATGGAGGCAATTAGTCAGCATTGGTAGCTTGGAGATCTTTACCTGGCTTTCCAGACAGGAAAGGTGTATTTTAGCAGTTAGACATTTTACAGTCTTAACGCCTCATTTTTTTTTATTTCTTAGGGGACCATTATGGCCTAGAGCCTCCCAGAAAATAGTGAAATATATCCAAAACTCTTATGGCAATTCAGTAACAATCAAAAATGGAGTATAGTTGGGGAATTACAGAATAGAGGCAATGCTGCATTGTTGATGGCATAGAGATCTTGCCCAAGATCTTTGTTCTTCCCATGACATCTGGCAGCAATGGGGGAGGGTGTCATGGCAACACTACATGACTGATAGCCAGGCCCAGAGATGCATTCTATTTCATACCTCTTGGAGGAGAGTTTTCAGAACTCCAGGACTGCATTTATCTCTCTCAGGCTAATGCAAGTGCTGTGTTCTTCTCAGGAAACAGTTGAAAGTGCAGTGTTAAATGAGAAAGAGGTAGACTGGCTTGGTGCAAAGCAGATGGTTGCTTCTAATTTGAAGAGAAAGTCTTTTCCTAGAAGTGGTATAAAGACCAGCTTACACAGGAGAAGGCCTTCCAGGCTTCAAGCTTGTGCCTTGTAGAAGGGATGAGAGGCAAAAGTCCTAGATGCCCTGCTGAAGGTACATTGGCTGCTAGTGGCCCAGCTAAAGAAGGGAGCCTGATCTGACCCGGTCTGAGCCTGTAAGACCAATGAAAGGCTTGGCACCTGAACTAGGTTGATGATTTCAAGAGTATTTATTTATTTATTTATTTATTTATTTATTTATTTATTTATTTATTTTTAGTGTCCATGGTCCATGTAACTCACAGATAGACAGTATAATCATATATCAGACTGGATTTCCTTACAGACATCAGGTGCTTTTTTTTTATCAGGTTTTGAGGTAATTGTAGTTGATGGTCTTTTTGCCTCCTTTTTGATGTCTTTGAGAAATTCTTAATGGATTGTTTCACGAGGTGACCTATGGAAAGGCCATGGCAACTCATTTGCTAGAGCTCACAGTCTAATTTTCTCAGTCAAAATGTAGAACTCAGAAGAAATCTCTGACAATCATCTTCAGTTAGCATTAGATGATGCCATCTGCACAGGATAGGGGTAGCCAGGAAGCAGCAGTTTCAGGACAGGGAGGCCTCTATCAAATATGGGCAACAACTAGCTGGAACCAGAACCTGTTCAATTGGGTGGGAAAAAAATGAAAAAGTGGTGGGAGAATAGCTCAGTGGTTTAACTGCCTGCCTATAAAATGTAGGGTGCCATGTTTAATTTCTGGTACCAAAAAAAAAACCAAAAAACTGCTGGAGAGATAGCTCAGCAGTGTAAGTGTCTGTCTATTAAGCACAAGGACCTGGGTATTATCCCTACTACCCGCATGCCATACTGGCCTCATACCGTGCTGGTCCCTGAAGCCAGGTATGGCAGCACTGTAATCTCAGTGCTGGGGAGGCTGAGACAGGAGAATCATTGTGAGTCTGAGCTGTGTAGTAAGACCCTATAACAAATAAAGAAATCTTTAAAAAGTCAAATGGCTGGAAATAGACAAGTTGGGAGTGGGGTGTATGAAATTGTAGACAGCAGTCGCCATGGATGATGAGGGTGCTGCAGTGAGATTCTCTAGAAAAAATGCACATCTTTTTTCCTTTCTTTTTTTTTTTTTTCTTTGAGATGCAGAGGATGGTTTGCTTTCATTCATAACTCTGTAAAATTCCTTTTTCCTGCAGTCAGAGTCTGCAGGTTTTTACTAGTTAATTTTTACTTCTGTTCCCTACATGTGTGTTGGGTACCCGTGAATGATGGTGCAAGAGACAAAGGGTGGATGCCCCTCAGAAGAGAGCCCATCCAGACACCCACCTGGCCATGCCCTTCATGAAGTATAGCATGGCTACCGAGAATGACAGGCCTCTAGTATGCCACATGTGGATAGCCACAGAACCTCAGGTGAGGGCCAGTCGGCCACCGTGACCAGTGCTTACTAGCCTTAACACACAGATGGAGCAGCCTACTGCTTATGCTGTCCATTCCACTCACACATTCATTCAAGAGGCACTCAGAGGTTAAACATTCCAGCCCCCTTCCCTTGAGGGTAGGCCTGAATAACTGGAGTCGATTAGACTCACTTTCCTCTCACAAAGCAGGACTAACAAGCTTCCCAGGGTATTCAAGAGGCCTTACCAGAGTCAGGCAGGCAGGGAAGCAGACTGACAGATGGACAGATTGCATCCTCCATCTTCTGGGGTCTGATGTGAGCCGCTGGAGTGGGGAGCCAGGAATCTTCTTCCAGACCTCTGAGGGAACTTAAGAAATTTCAAGGGCACATATTCTTGTCAGGACCCAGACATGTCCTTGCTCTATCCACAAGTGCCACAATCAATGACCAAAGCGGCCAGCACAGTTGCTTTTCTTTCCCAATGCACCAGATGCAACGGCAAGCACGAGCACTCAGATGACACAGGATTTGGAAGCAGATTTATTTATATCAATGGGCATTGGTCAGACAATTCCCAGAATGTTTAGGCCCTGATTTCTGGTGGTCTAGGCCCTATATGGGATAAGCAATGAGGATGTACAGAAGCAAAGTGGCTTATTAACTGGGGATTGGTTCTTATAATATTCATAATGGCCAACAACGGAACTGTTACCTGAGTAAGGAGGAAATTGAAGAATACCGGTGGGGACAGAGAATTTTCTATTATAAATACAAAGTGAAAACAAAGGCATTCTTTACTAAATGAGAAAACCAAAGTCATTCTATGAGAAAGGAGCTCAAAAGGTTCTTCAAGAAAAGTACTTGTGCAACGTGTACTTCTAGTGTTAGGGACAGATTAACTGCTAGAAATGAGGCCATCTTGGGAAACAGCACAAAAAATGGCTCCTCCGTCCTGCAGCTGAGAAGCCATGACCTCCCTTCAAGTCACACTGCCCTCTTTGTTCAGAGTCTTTTAGCTCACCCTCAGGAGACCCACGGGACAGATCACATTACTGCCTAGAAGCAAAGTACTTTGTGTACACATTTTCAGTGCCGACTCCTACAGTTCTCCCCTGTTCCAGATGTATATGATCAGATTAACTCCACCTGAACAATAAGGGATAACCTCCCCAACCCAAAGGCCTTAACCATAGTCATATCTGCAAAATTCCTTTTTCCATATGAGGTAACCTTAAACAATATGTTGGGATTAAGATATGGACATCTATGTTCTGCCAACATCAGAATATAGAGAAATCACCAACAAATATGGAACAAGCAGTGGGCTTTCAGACACATGAGATAGAAAAAGTGTTCAAGGGGCTGGGGAGATGGCTAGTGGAATAAGTGCTTCCCTGGCAAGTGCAAGGGCCTGAATTCAATCCCCAGTTCCACCAAAAAGAAAAAAAAAGAAAGAAAGAAAAAGTGCGCAAGACAGCATATCAAACATTTGAAAGTCTAACATGGTCATTATGGTTCATCAATTTTCCTATATCTCTGAGGTTAAAGCGTGAATATTTAAGATGTCTCAAGAAATGCTGGAGAAAAGCATAATTCAATGAAATGGATTATCTGGAAAAATTTACAAAATTGGTTGCTTAATGGATGTCACAGAAAGAAGACAGGCATTGAAATACCCACTATGACTATCCAAGAAATTTAATTAAGAAAATTGATTCAGTTCAAACCTAAGAAACTCACATGTACAATTTACATATATCCCTACAGAAATAAACAATACTAATCTCTCTTTTTCAGATGTTTCCTTTATGTTACTTTAATGCATGAACTTTTGTAAATCAAAAACACATATTGTTTTATATATTTTGTTATATATTTTCATAAATTCTACATATAAAATTAAATATGGCATCTAATGTGTAAATCATAGTGACTTTATCCTTTTAGAAAATTAGGAACTACAGAATAATGTACAGGACTACAAGATAAATCCTGAGAGGACTTCACTGACCATATTGGAAATATAAAGTTCATGTGTTGGTATATAAGTCTTGATCTACCTAGGTCTTAACCATCCAACAGAAAAGTATAAAAATGAAGTATACATCGTGAGGCCATAATATTAAGCTGAGCTGTAAATGGCTATGGTTGACAATTTCTTCGAATAACTCACTATGGTTGTAGAATGCTGGACTGTGTTGGATTGTGGTGTCGAGTTCAAGCACCTAAGTTAGTTGAATGTCAATGGAGTGCCCACTTTTGACAGGTGTAGATAAAGGAATGGGTGTAGAAAGAAAAAATCATGATGTGTGTGTATAGACAGTACAGTTGGGATAGATAATGCTGTGCTTCTACATAATTTGATGAGAGGCAAGATCTGCACTAATGGTGGTTGGACAGGATATTATGTCGGCTTCTAGTACTATGGTCATCCACTAGGAAAATAATAATTGAATTTTTGATATAATTCAGTTATAAAAAATAAGTAAGCAGCTACACTCTTAATTCACTGATAAGAGATATCTGATAAAATAATATCTGTAAATATAATATCATGTATGCACCTTGTACAATATCAAAACGTTATGAAAACAGTTTGCAATGTATTAATTTATCGAATCTGTATTGTTAAGGTGTCTTGAAACTGTCTGAGTGACATTTGTACTTCAATATAATGAAAAGAAAAAGAAAATTAGGAGCAAATTTAAAGATTTCTTGCAAATATATTAGTGCTTTATTACATTATAAAAGTTCACTTTCATGTCAAAAAGTGTTAGTAGATCCACTTTAATAATGTTTTGTTTTAAAATTGCAATCATTTTGTTGCACTGCTATTTCAGTAGCTATGAATAATGTGCAAACTAGATCAAATAATTGACTCATTATGCTAAAAAGAAAATACATCTTTTTCAACTACACTATTCAAGTAATTGAGATCAGGCTGTTGTCATCTTCGATCATGTCCAGCTGGTTTTCCTGTGTTTGGCATTTCAGGTGCCACCCTGCCCAAATGGAGAAATAAACCTCCAAGAAAAACAATGCTAGAGGAATGTTAGTCTTGCAAGCTCTGCTGTTACTGCCTGTTGATCTTTCATAGACCTCTGCTCTTCATTGACCATGGAAGAGACTTTGTTCCTTTCCACTTTGAAAATTATTGCATGGGGTTAGTATGAAGAAACAACCTTCTTCTCTCAGCAATACTCAGGGCCTTTGCTTTATTACTGAAATTTCATGGCATCACTTTTTATCTGAATCCCTCTTTATTGAGGTCATCTGTCCTTGAGATGTTAGTACTATAGTGCAGTGTGAAAGTCAGTCTGAAGTTCCCTTGGACTGGCGGAACTTTAGACAGATTTCTTTCTGACTGTTGGCTTCTGATCTCCCCTGTCTTAGGCAATTTACTTTAGGAAACTGAAGGCTTCTCTTTCCCTTTAAAATATACATAAACTTTTTTCCCAGCTATTCTCCCATTTCACAATAAAGGAAATGTCTTTCTCAAAGACCTAGAAGCTGTCTAAAAGCTAAGTGGTAAAAGGAAGAGCATTTCTACTTTCCAATTTCTTTCCAGAGAATAAGAGACTAATTTTGAATGGTACCAAATAGCAAACACAGATGGCCTATTCATCAAAAAATGAAAAAAAAATGCAAACTCAGAAATAATTCGATATAGTCAACACTTCTCAGTAATCAACTGATTCCGTTACAACCACCAGTACTTCTTCATTAGTACCCCCGCGTTCTTAAATGCTCTCACCTTGGTTTCTGAGCACAGAGTCCAACATTTCTACCCTATTAACACAATTGTGAAGAGTCTGTTTAAATTTGGTAGTTCAGTATCTGCCTCCAACCCACCATTGTAAGGCTGGAAAACGGCCTCTGTGTCTTAGCTATATCACTCAGCAGATGCTTCTTTGTCAGTTTGGTAGTGCACAGCTCAATCCTGCCTTTCCTCTGGATGATTCCTTGCCCTTTTCAGGGTATTTCAGTGGAGCAGAGAATGTTTTCACTGCAGCTTTTATGTCTTAGCCCTAGACAACCACAAGCTTTTTATACTCCAGTTAGATTTTCTTATAAAATATGTATCTCAACATTAAATTCACTTCTCAGCTGAATCCTGTGTACCTTGATAAACCTAGCCAGGGAGAAATGGATGAAATGCACACAGAACAGGCTATGGTTAGTGAGACATCAATTAGAAGTAGAAAGGGACATTCAGATGGAGATTCAATAAGTCAATGAAGAAAGGCTTACAAATAACATGTAATTTTGCATGATTATATATTCAAATGTGTTTTAAAAAATATTGACTGAACCGTAAGCATACCAAGAGGGATAAACAAGAATCTATTGGTATGAAAGGCAAAATTACATTGTTGGCTGCTGACACATAAGATAAATTAACTTCCTTCTCCTTAAAACCTCTAATATGATGTTACATTCATTCAGAATCGTCTATAAAAATATTATATTGCCTCTGTATAGTATTCACTGGATATCTGTGGAACATAAAGTTCTGCAAATAAAGTCTCTTGCGGAGATGCCATGACACAAGAAGCACTTAATTTTTGTGACACCTTATGATATCTTTAACATTATTCATGTTCACATTTTGTACAAATCTGTTTTGAAGTCACTTCCAAATAACCTAAACCTGGCTGGATTCAAGTGATAAAGAGATAAATGCAAATGATCACATTGTACACATACTTACTGGCAAACTTGACAACAGTTTATGGCAATCATAACTTAGCACCTCTGCTAAAAACATTATCATCAATAAATATAAAACACTCAGGTAACTTAAAACCATCTTGTGAATATAATGAAAGCCATATTGTTATCTTCTTGAATACAGCCGTACCTCCCTTTATCCATGGATTTACAGATACCATATAGCAGTTGCTGTCAGGAACAAACCAGTTTGGTTTTCCACAGGAAATGTAGCCTGACAGTTTCAATACAAACAGAAGCTTCCAATTAACTCTGCCTTATTTAGGAAAGGTAAACTTATAGCAAAGCTCTGAGGAGGAGGAAAGAGAATCAGGTAAGGCTCTAAGGAAAAATAAGGGGAAAAATTTGCACATTATCGATTTAACTATGGCTACACATTCAAAACATCTACGGATCATTAAAAGACTATCAATGATCAGGCTCTCTCATCAAGGGTATTTACTTAATTGATTTGATTGTATTCCACATACCAAATTTCTCAAAATTCCTGAGATAATGCTATTATAGATGTAGACATAGGAAACACAGAAATAGATGTTTATGAGTTATGTGGTAGCTTCTGCTTTACTACTGATTTACAGAAATAATGCTGACAAGATTTGCCAGTTAGTGAATCTATGAATGTCACAGAAAACATAAAGGATACATAACAAAATCAAAGTTGAAGGACCGGGGAGATGGCTCAGTAGAACAAGCACTTCCGTGGCAAGCGCAAGGACCTGAGTTCAATGCCTGGTTCCACCAAAAAAAAAAAAAAAAAAAAAAAAGAGTTCAGGGTAGTCTGTTAATGCACAATTCCCTTTAATTTAAATGCCAAAATTGCATTAAGTAAAATTAATAATTCAAGTGTTAATAATTATGTAAAGCAGTAAATTAGGTAAACAAAGTAAGAAGTAAGTAATATCAAGCAAGACCACATTATTAATCTGCTTGTTTACAATAGAAACAGACATGACAAAGGATTAAAAAATATCATCAAAGTCCTGGAAAGAATGCTAGGGAAGAATGAATGAAAAACTTCATGCCTGCCATGTAAACTCACTGGGAAGTGAACCAATGTAAACCTCCTTCTACCCAAGTTATTATCACTTTGTAGAGAATCAGCCAGCTTATATAAGACAAATGTAGTGATAGAAGTTCTTGTTTATTTTTTTCCTGGTTTATTGTTACTATTTTAAGAAAACATTTGGTATTCCAACCAGCCAGGGGAGTGAGAAACTTCTTCACTATCTATGGTATGCTGAATAAAAACTCCATATTGGACCATACTTGAACCCCAAAAACTGTGAATATGTTTCATTATGTGGCAAATGTGAATCAAGGCTGGAGGCAGGGACAGGGAGATGGCTCAGTAGAATAAGCACTTCCCTGGCAAGCACAAGGGCTTGAGTTCAATCCCCGGTTCTGTAAAAACAACAACAACAAAAAAAAGGCTGGAGGCAAATTAAAGCAATTAAGATTCTGTCATGGGTTGGGGTTTTTACAAGAGAAACAATATAATACAGGACACATTTTATAAGATTATTTTAAAATGAATCACCAGAGGACTCAGACACCAAGGGTGCAAGAAATCTGTCCACACAATAAAGACCAAAGAAACCAGCTGAGATCCTCGATCCGTGTATCCTTTATGAGTCTAGCTGAATACCTAGAGCTCACCATAATGCCTCTCAGTAGTAAAAGTGGAGGCCAAGAGCCAGGACAATGTCTCATGCAGGGCTGCTTCACAGAGCTGCACTGGGAAGCCCAAAAGGTTAGTGGTGGAAGCCAGGAAGTCTGTGGCAGCAGGATGAAGGATCTGTGCTAGCAGCTGAGGGGTCTGAACTGGAGCCAGGAAGCAACACTCAAGGTATGCACTAGAGCTCCGCTGAAAAGTGTCAAACCCATTCTTGGCAACAGTGAGGTTCTGACCTCCTCCAACAAAGAGGAAAGCTGAACTCCATCAAGGAAAATCAATGTGACAAGCTGCTCCTGGAGACTGAGCTGTGCACCATTTTTCCCACCAGAGCCAGGAAGCAGTGCTCAAGATGTGAGGACCGGAGTTCCCCCAAAGTGAACCAAAGCCATTCTCAGCCACCATTAGGTCCCAAGCTCCTCTGACCAGAACATCCAAGTTCATATGGAAAACCAACATGACAGGTCACATAGCAGAACAGCCCAGCAGAACCAACAGCTTCCAAGGACTACAACAGCTTCTCCAAACATCTTCCATAACAGCCTCCCAGCAACTTCCCCAATTCTGCCTCTCCTGCGACTGGCAACCGTCCTCTGCCATCTACTGGTGTCCGATGAAAACTACAAGCATGAAGACTTGAGTTCCCTGTTGCAAGTGCATAACTATAATATAGGATTTAATTATAAAAACATTTTTTTTTGTTTTTACAATTACCCTTTCATGAAAAAAATACTAACAAATTTTTGTGTAATCTTTTTAAGTTTTTCAAATTCATTTTCCTTTTCTTCTAATTGTCGCATATTAAATAATATGAGAAATGAATAAACAGTTACATAATTCAACTGTTGTAGTGCTCTTGGGCGATAAAAGTGTTGATTCTTCTTATTCATATTTCTT
Source organism: Ctenomys sociabilis (assembly GCA_004027165.1). Lineage (NCBI taxonomy): Eukaryota > Metazoa > Chordata > Mammalia > Rodentia > Ctenomyidae > Ctenomys > Ctenomys sociabilis. Next base: position 6,484 of record PVKA01008181.1, on the reverse strand, counting down.
GAATCAACATGCAAAATAGTCTTAGAAATCAAATGTTACCCCATGTACCCACTCTTGCACATGTGCTCACACTCATATATAGACCTTTACAACATGCAAGTAGTTTCTTCCTGTATTTCATTAGAGTCTTAATCAAAATTAAAAATCTGCTTACTTACAGAGTAAAAAACTTCCTGAGTGTTATTGTATAGTACAGTTCATCCCCTGATAAATCCTACTCTAAAGGTAAAATCAATGCTGGTTTGACATATATGTATACAAACTTTTGATCATTAATTTAGGAAATTATTATACAATTGCTGTAGTTGTAATAATTTGATTCTTAACTTATTTGCTTCATCTTTCCTTGACTGAATTTGTGTATACTTGCTTTCTCTGATGAAAGTTCATTTCTCCAATTTAGAGTAGAATATTCCAACAAAGAAAGGGAGTGAATTCTACTATACCTTGTCTTGTCTACCCAAGGGATTAGGACTGTCATAATTTGATTAATGTAAAAGTCACTCACTATACAGAAAGCACATGACAATGAATCAATAACTTTGGCAATCTAGAAGGCTACACCTCAAATAGTAAGAATATATTTTCTGAATTTTCTAAATGCAAGAAGGACCTTCAAAGGACCTTTGGAAAAGTTATGAGAAACCGGCATTCAAAAATCCATCTCTAGTGAAATAAAAACTTAATGATGTGTTTTACCCACTTGTAGATCTTTAGCACTTCAAGGAAATTGACTGACGTAATGAAAATGTGGAGGTTGATTTGTTACAGGAGTTGACATTTCTCTCAGACAGAAATGGAGGATCAAAAAGCTATGCATGCAATCACTCCCCAAGATGAATATGAACTGCATGAACTCCAAACATATACTAATAAAAAAAGTCATACAGGTCACAAGTTACTATGTTGGAAAGAATAAGATCCTACTGTGTTGGTATGAAACTGTCAAAACTGAAAACTTGGCAAAATCTTACATAGTATTCCCTGTGGGAGCTAGAATGAGCATCTTTAATACCCCTAAGAACCTTGCCCTTTTCTTCCTACTTTCCTCTAATTTTCTTTTCTTTTTTAATTGTTTTCTTTTTTTAATGTATTTGGTACAGGATGTCACTATGCAGGTTGGACTTGTAGTCATCCTCCTGTTTCAGCCTTGACAACACTGGGATTACAGGTGTCACCACACCCAGTCTTAGTGGCTGCCTTAGTGCACCTGGAAGCAGGGCTGGCACTGCATGTGCTGCCAGGGATCAAATCCCAGTCCCTGCACTTGCCTAATCAAGCACTTAGTCATCTGAGTTATCTTCCTGGCTGTCCTCTATTTTCAGTATTCCTTCTTCTTCCTTTATAGGTATGCTTTCCTGGAAGAATAGAAGGGGTCGAACAAACATCACAGCAAGAAAACAAGGGCAAAGTGGAGACTGCCTCCTACATTGCAGACAATGTGAGAAAGGAGAGAGCCTCAGGAAATGCACAAATACTGGTATATTTATGTGAAAGCTAAGTCTGGACAAAAGCTGATTGATTATCTAGGTCAGATTAAAAAAATAAAGAAGGAAGACATAAATCAAAAATAAGCATGAGAGGCCAGGCAGATAGCTCAGCAGAATAAGTGCATGCCTTATAAGTGCAAGGACCTGAGTTTGATCCCCAGTATCACAAGAAAGGAAGCAAAATAAAATAAAAAGTAAGCATGAATCTTAACTATAAGAAGTCTGGGGCTAAGGACACAGTTCAGCAGAATAAGCACTTGCCTGGCAAGTGCGAGGTGCTGAGTTCAATACCCAATACTGTGAAAAATTAAATTAATTAATAAAATAATAAGTCTGACTTGGTTCTCATAGAAATGTATCTGATAGAGTTCAATTTTGAATTTTCATTTTCCTTAAAATGTAGAAATTATTCATGTGAGTATATTTTGATGACAATTACAGAAAAATTATTGTCTATCTTATAGGTGAAAATGTTGATTATATGATTCAACAATTCTACCTAGCTGTGCCTGAAGAAACACAAGCTTCACTGTGTCTAAGAGAGATGTACTAAAATGTTCAGGGTGCCACAAAAACGAGTAATCAACAGAATCTTAAAAATTTATCAACAATAGTAATCAGTACAAGAAACAAATGACTCTTGCCAACAAAATGTTTAGGGTTGGAAAAAGTTTATAGATGAATACACACCAAATAAAACAAATACATATGGGATGGTTCCATTTAAATGAAATTTAAAACAAAGTTAAAAATTATTATTTAAGAATTACACAGTAATTAGATGTTTTATTCATTAACATTATCTTCTCAGTACTAAACACACAGCCTAGAGCAAAGGAGCTTGACAAACCATTGGTACTGATATGGGTGAAGCAAAACAAAACTAGACAAACCAAGTGTTTTTCCCTTTTAAATGTAATATCACCAATAAAAGTGATTCTCAGTACTTATTTAACATTCACCATGTGTTAGGAATTGATTTAGACACTTCATAGACATCATTTCATTTAAGTCTTCACAATTTTTTAAAATTTCTTACTATTATTAGATCCATCAAACATATAAAGGCGCTGATGCTACAAATGTTTTTAATAGTATTTTCAAGTTTATTAGCCAGTGTCTAGTAGCAGAGATAAGACTTCTAGATCCATTTTATTTTACCAAGTACATCCTTGTCCAATTTTCTTATTGTCTTTCTTAATAAATTGCACTGATCACATCACCAACTGAATCAATTAGAATGATTAGACAAGTTTTCAAATATGTGGCACCTAAAATTGAAGTTTTAATACCTAGGGGCACTAGATATTAACATTTACTAGTATTTGCAACTCTGATACATCAGTCAAGGATTTCCTAGAGAAATAGATATATGTACAAATGTATAAGAAATTACAAGATTGCCTTACAAAGGTGAGCCAGAGTTGGATGAGAAACTATGTAGAGGGCGTCTGCACCTTGGACACTGAAGAATTCAGACTAAGTTCTGGAGCTCACTGCAGTGTTCTGTGCAAGTCTGTATCTGGAGGCCGATGGGTCTGTGAGGAAGGCTGATGAGTCTACACCAGAAGGCTGAAAGATCCAGGCTGGAGACTGAAGACTGCACTAGAAGCCAAGAGAAGATGTTCAAGCTGACTGAAAAGACCCGGACTCCTCAGGGGAAATGCAATGCTGCATCCTTCCTCAATTCCCTTTTATATCCTTTAAGTGATGAGTCATTCTAGGGTGGACCTATGCCCCCTGGGGTGTGGAATTCCTGAGCGAATTTAGTTAAGCTTTTAAATTCTCAAGTTGACACAATGTATTAACTACTACACCTGAAAAATGTTTACCCTTCAAATAATACTCTAGAAACTAAGGGAGCCAAATCTTCAAGAAAGTAAGTGTAGTTATTCACCACAGCAGTGAAAGTAATTCTATTTACCAAATATTTAGTTTCAAAGTCAAAACAAAAAGTTAAATTCACAGAAGAGGAAACATTGTCAAGAATCAAAACATAAAATTGATTTCCATGTATCAGAATAGAGAAAATCAAAGAATAATAGTATATATCAAAAAGTATAACAAAAATCTGTATGTCCTAGGGCTCTACTTGGCCAAATATAAAAATTAAATGATAACAATGGGATTTAACTCATTGAATAACATATCATGAGTTCATAATAGCATTAATTGATTGGAAAAGAAAATGTTCTTCTTCATAGTAGAATTCCAGGCAAATAAATAAAGAAGAAATAATTGAGGAGAAAATTATCAGTGTGTAGAAAAAGCATTAGGAAAAATTTTGATGAGTAATAATAAATCTCTCCACAAATGATTAACTACAAAGCAAAACATAGTATAATTACAATGGGAAAGTTTAGCAATTACCGTTTAACCAAGTGAGCAAATCTGACATCATTAATATTAGGGTAACCTAAGATCATACTGTCCTTGGATACGATGCCATGAAAAGGATTTAATATCTTCTGTGATGCCCCTGCCAAAATTGTGTAACTTGATTCTAATCATAAGGAAGCACACATACATGTACATACACTGGGCCTGTATTCTTAAAAATCTCCCAGGTTGACCTGGCAAGATAGCTCAGTGGACTAAGTACCGGCCTAGGCAATTGCAAGGACTGGGGTTCAATCCCAGCATGACATGCCATGTCGCCTCTGAACTCAATCACTGAGCACCCTTAGCCAGTGATTGAGTCCAGGTGTGCTAGTGCACACCTGTAATCCCAGCTCTAGGAGGCTTGAAAACAGGAGGATCACTGTGAGTTTGAGCTGTGTAGTGAGACAGAACAAAACCCAAAAGAAAAAAAATCTCACAGGCACCAAAGACAGGCAATAAAAAAGCTGTTTCAGGTTAAAAGAACCTAAAAAGACATCTAAATATGCCAGGGTGACCCTGTACTTTATGGAACTGAGAAATATATACTGGTAAATGGCTATTTAAAAATCAATTAACAAAATTTGAGCATAGACTTTAAATTGCATTTTATTACTATAAAATTACTGATATTGATCATTTAATAAAATTACACAAAAAAATATTTCTCTACTTAGGAAATTCACACTGAAGTATAGAAAAAATGAATAGTTTCAAAGTTATAAAGTAAAATTTACTGTACTAGAAGAGAAGCATAACTATGTTGAAAATGTTAATATTTGGTAGAATACAGAAATGATTAAGATTTATGAACTAATACAAAATACCTAAATTTAGCCAGTCCTAATAGATTGTTTTTTCTTTTTCATATGGGACTTTTATAAAATGTAATATTTTAAGCCAAAAGGAAAATCTCAGTAAATTTCAAATGAACAAAAACAAAAACCGTATCTTCTTACAAAAATAGCAAGAGAACAAAAGCCAAAGTTCTTAACATTCTCAGAGAAGAAATTATGTTTCAACACAATACCACTGCAACAGTCAGTTGCCCCACTGCTGCTATAAAAATATCTCACATTCACAACTTAAAGGAAAAACAGAGTTAACTATATTCCAGTACCTGCATTCATCAATAAATAATATTGCCTCTCCCATGCCCTTGTTATACTCCCCTGATTATAAAGCTCTTCATCAGAATGGACTTGAAGGAAACCAAAGATTTAAGCTGCCAACAAGGACCAACAACAAGAGCTGCAGGTGAGAGGTAAAAGGACTGGTCCTAGCCCCAGGCCCCGGCTCAGCGCTGGTACAAGAGCAAAGCTACAGCTGCTGACATGAAGCAGAACCAGGGGAGACAGCCTTCAGTGACAGTAAAACCAGCAACACTCAGAATTAGTGTGGAACTAAATCTGAGGAACAGGGAACCAGAACTTTGGATAGATTTTTTCACTCGAATTACATTGCGACAAAAGCACTAGAGGTAATGATGTTCCTACATTAAATGTCCTGAGAACAGAACAGAGGATGTTTTCCTTCTAAATACCTATCATTTAAATACAAGGGAAAAGACACATGGCTGCCATTTATACCAGAAATTGCCTATACAAATACAATCCCAATACATAGCAGCATCTTTTTAAAGCTTCATTCGTGCACAGGCCTCTGCTTTCTGCTGAGCTAATCAGTCCTCCAAGTTGGCGTCCATATATCATTATAATAGAGCCATTCTAAACTGAATTCAATATGGTGACATGTTTATGATTCTTTTATTTACTTTAAAGAACATTATGGAAGGTGCATTTATTTTGTAATGCTATTAGCAAACAGCATTGCCACAAATCTGAAGATAATTCTTTCCAAATGAAACAAGGAACTCAAAAGCTATCACAGAAAAATGAACAAATGTGACTGTACTAACATTTTTTATTCCATATATCAAAGTATACCATAAATCAAATGAAAATTATTTGATTTTCAAATAAGGGGAAGATGGTGTTTGTAAAACATATAAAGGCAAGAGATTACTGGACACACACGTGAAAAATTTTTTAAAGAAATATCTCATCAAATAAAGGATAATTCTTTCACTATCAAAAGTCTCTAAAGAGGTAATATATTTACTGAATATGCATATCAAAGGAAATTCAATCACAAAAATAGTCAAGGATAGATAAAAAAAATAACAATGATGAGCCATATTTTATCCATTAGAGATTTTGAGTCATGTGTATGCTGTAGTGGACGCACTAGAACTTAGTTATTGGCCTACTTTTTAACAGGAGGAGTGGCTTACGTCACTTTACGAGTATAAAGGCACTGTAAAATGAGTACTTCCCTGTGTTGGAAAGATCACAATAATATGTACTGAGAAAGAACATCCTATCTGAGGCAGCCTTCCATAACTTCTACCAAGGCATTAGGCATCTGAGTGGAAAAAAAAGCAAAACAAAACTCAGACCTCTTGACCTTCGACAGTAGTTGACTCTCACTAATCAACCCCAGTCAGTCAGTGGAAAGCAGAGAAATTGCATTAGTTTTCATTCCATTTTTGAAATAGTCTATTAAATAACTTAATGAGAATATATAGCAACCACTAAATATCATTCAAATTATAG
>PVKA01008180.1:24403-68276 GCA_004027165.1 Ctenomys sociabilis | reverse complement strand
ACAATGATGCTTACCCAGATGTGAGCCTCAGGGAGTGTCCAACAATCTACCTGAGCAAATACTTGGCTACTACCCTTCTGATCAGAAAATCTGACAAGCTCACCTTAGGCTGAGACCTAACTGTCCAGGTGCTCCATGTTGTGCTGGATCTTACCCAGTACCAAGGACTCTTATGCAAAACTCCCTGACTGCTCTTGTGGTGATAAAACCACTCAATCCTGCCACGTGCTTGCCCACAGAGCTGGGCCCAACAGAGTATGACTGCCTGGCTCTGCCTGAGAAACTGTTGTTTTCTTTTCTGTCTTTCTTTCAATGTATTTAGTATAGGGTCTACAGGGTCTCACTACGTAGATTGGACTCAGCGATTTTACTGTTTTCAGCCTCTTAAGTGCTGGGATAACAGGTGGGTGCCACCATCCTGTCTCAGTCACCATCTCAGTGCATCCCAGGGGTGGGGCTGGCACTGAGCACTGGGGATCGAGCCCCAGTCATTGCGCTGTGCCTAAGCTGGCACTTAAGTCCACTGAGCTATCTGGCCAACTCTGTTTTTTCATCTTTTATGTATTTGCTATAGGGTCTCACTCCACACCTCAGACTCTGGTGATTCTCCTGTTTTCAGCCCCCCCAGCATTGGGATTACAGGCCTGAGTCATGCCTGCACTCAGTCACTGGCTCAGCATCCCTGGGCGCGTGGCTGGCGCAGCACACATGACCTGCGATTATACCCTGGTCCCCCTCCTTGCCAAAGCAAGTGATTAGTCTGCTGAACTCCTTCTCTGGCCCTTGAGAAACTGTTCAGATCATGCTTAAAAAAATAAACCCCTGTCAGATGCTGAATACACCCTATTGGGGCCAGGGAGATGGCTCAGTGGAATAAGAGCTTCCCTGGCAAGCGCAAGGGCCCAAGTTCAATCCCTGGTTCCAGGGAGGGGGGAGAAGTAGAAAAAGAAAGAAAAAAAAAAAAATGAATATACCCTATGTACAGATGGAAGTAGCTCTGTTAGGAATGGAGTCTGAGAGGCTAGAGATGTGAGGGTCCCCTTGACAAAGCTGTTTTGGCCAAGGCTCTCCTGCTACTGCTTCCTGTTGCTGTTTGAAAATCTGCACCAACACAAAATAATTTGATGCAGAGGTCTAAGCCCACTCTAGGGATCCGATTGACTGAAACATCAACTTCAGTGAGAAAAACTATACCTGGTCCTCCCACTGTTTGTCCTGCAAGCTCGAGCCAGTGCTGGCACCTGTACCCCCAAACACAGCATCTGTGTCACTCGTCCTGACCTCAAGCAATGTAGTGTACTCTCTGCATTCAGAGATATTCAGATGGGGCTAGAGAGCTAGCTTGGAAGTCTAAGCACCTGCCTAGCAAGCACAAGGACCCAAGTTCAATCCCTAGTACCCCATGCTCTGCTGGCCCCCAAAGTGGGTGCATGCCTATAATCCCAGCGCTGAAGAGGCTGAGACTGGAGGATCACTGAGTCCAAACTGCATAGTGAGACTCTGTATCAAATAAATAAATATTTTTTAAAATAAAGATGTAGATAGATTACACAATGATGAAACACAAAACTACATACAGCTTGTAACCAGTTAAAACTCTTACCTGTAGGGGTTCCATTTCCAGCAGTACCCTGCGGCCCCCGCCCTCAGGGTGTGCTGAGATGGTGACTGAAACGGCGTGGTGGTGCACACCTGTAATCCCAATGCTTTTCCCAAGGTTGAAAATAGGAGGATCACTAGGAGTCTGATCTGTGTAGTGAGATCCTACTAAAGACATTCTTTTTTTAAAAAAAAAAAGCTTGTATCTATAGATATTCCTGTACACATATAACCCAGGTACTTTTTTTTTTTTTTTTTGTGGAACCAAAGATTGAACTCAGGCCCTTGCACTTACCAGGCAAGCATTTATTCTACTGAGCTATTTCTCCCTGGCCCCAGCCCAGGTACCGACCTCTACAAGTGTCAGAAATCCAGCCTTATATATGCTGAAAAATTTACCTGGACAGCTCCTCTGGGGCTGTTATTTATTTATGCATTTAGTACAGAGTCTATGGGGTCTACAGGATCTCACTACATAGATGGGACTCCTAGTGATTCCCCTGTTTTTAGCCTCCCAAGTGCTGGGATTACAGGCATGCACCACCACGCACAGTCTCCATAACCGGCTCAGCATGCCCCAGAGGCAGGGGCGGTAGGGCATGTGGAGCTGGGGATTCGTCCCTCCAGCTGCCTAAGGAGGCTCTTTCATCAGCTGAGCTATCAGCCCAGCCCTGCGGCGCACTGTAAAGGGACAACACACTCAAAGCCTTCACTCTGGATGCTTGAGAACAGCCTTTGGGGGATTCCAGAATTTTATTTATTTATTTATTTTTTGTCGGAATTGGGGATTGAACTTGTGACCTTGTGCTTGCCAGGGAAGTTCTTAATCTACTGAGCTGTCTCCCCCATCTCCCTGGCCCCCTTCGCAGGATTGCAAGTGTGACTGCTTGTCCCAGTTCTCGCCCTTAAGTGCTTGCTACTGTGTCATTCAGCTCGGTTCTTGCTCCCTGTCCTCTTCCCGGTTATAACTTTTGGCTTGGCCTTGTGGACAGTTGCCTCAGAGAGATGAAAGGCAGCCAGCAGAACTCTTTTTCCTTACTCTTTACACAGGTTTGCTAATTGGACTTGCTATTTTAATCTGTCTTGTTCATCTAAAAAGCCCAGGGCTATTAGTTATAATTAGAAAATGTTTGTTATTACGAATGTGCTGACATTTAATGTTGAGTCCCAGATTCTGGCTCTGTTTAACCTTGAAAAGCAAATTATCACAACCCTACCTCCAGTTGAGTTGTGCCAGGTAAAAACTGATACCTGGGAGATAATTCAGTCTAGAGTCTGAGGTGGACAAGGTCCAGTAATTCCTGGATTTATCTTTGCCAAATTATTAGCATTCCAGACACATGAATGCCCTCTTTTCTTTCCTTCCTTCCTTCCTTCCTTCCTTCCTTCCTTCCTTCCTTCCTTCCTTCCTTCCTTCCTTCCTTCCTTCCTTTCTTTCTTTCTTTCTTTCTTTCTTTCTTTCTTTCTTTCTTTCTTTCTTTCTTTCTTTCTTTCTTTCTTTCTTTCTTTCTTCAGTACCAAGGATTGAACTCAGGATCCTGTGCTCGCCAGGCAAACATTTATTCTACTGAGCTATTTCCCATTCCCTCTTTTCAAAAAGGGTCCAGAAGCTTCCACGGGGAATCCCCTCTGGTATCCTGTAATATCTATCTGTGCCCTGGAGTCAATTATGGACACAGAGTCTGCAGATCTAGAATGAATACAACTGCCCCCCTAGGAATGTATGTCCCCAGCCTCCTAGTGGTGGGGGCCAGGATGATAAAACCAGACCACCTTAAAGTCACCCCTCAGCTGAGCAAGAACAACAAAGAGGTGTTTGCAATGCCTTGGGGAAAAACTGCTACTTAGTCAAGAATAGGTATTTATTTTTCATGTATTTAGTACAGGATCTATAGGGTCTCACTATATGGATTGGACTCATAGTGATCCTCCTGTTTTCAGCCTCCCAAGCACTGGGATTATAGGTGTGTGCCACCATGCCCAGTCTCCATCACTGTTTCAGCACACCCTGGCGGCGGGGCTGGCATAGCACACTGGGAATGGAACCCCCGGTCCCTGTGCCTGTCTAAGCAGGTGCTTTAGTCCGCTGAGCTATCTGGCCACCTATAAGTCAGGAATAGCCGGTGAAAAACTGCAACAATCACAAGAGATGTTAATCAGGTTCAAGAACAAAACCAGAAACAGGATGCTTCCAAGGTCTGTCTGACTTGGGACTACGGCTGAAACCTCTTTGGGGATCCCTGACAGCCTTTTTGTTAATTTTCTTCATAGGGCCCTGCCTGAGTAATTGGTTATGTAAGTTGAGTTGCCCTTTCTTGGGGCTGGGGAGATAGCTCAGTGGAACAAAGGCTTCCCTGGCAAGTGTAAGGGCCTGAGTTCAATCCCTGGTTCTGCCAATAAATAAATAAATAAAAGAGTTGCCCTTTCTTATGCAGCTTTAGATAAAAAGCAAACAGCCCCTGAATTGAAAAAGATGTTTTTCTGAGTAAGGATAAAAGGGAGAAATGTGGGGGGAAAAATGTACAAGAGAAATCGTTCTTTAAAAAACTTTTTTAATACACACAAGTATTATTCAGCTTTATAAAGGAAAGGAATTTTGATACCTCCCTCCTTCTCTCCCTCTTCCTCCTCCTCCTTTTGAGACAGCATCTTGCTATGTTACCCAGGCTAGCCTCAAACTCTTGGAGATCTGCTTGCCTCAGCCTTGCAAATGCTGGGATTACAGGTGTGCATCACCACACCCTGCCTTTTGTTCTTATAGGATCTCACTATATCACCAAGGCTGATCTTTAACTCCTAGGCTCAAATGATCCTTTGGTTTCAATCCCAGTTTCGCCAGAAAAATAAAAGATCCTTTGGCCTCAGCCTCCAGGTACTGGGATTATAGGTATGCACTATCACAACTGGCTGGAATTTTAATTTTTGTTGGTCTTTTTCGGACAAGTTCTTGTTATGAAGTTCAGGATAGCCTTGAGCTCACTTTGTAACCTAGGCTGGTCTCTCTCTATTTTTTTTATTCTTTTTTTTTGTCTTTTTGAGACAGAGTCTTACTATGCAGTTCAGGCTGGCCTTAAGCTTACTTTGTAGCTCAGACTGGTCTCGAACTCACAACAATCCTCCCGCCTCAGCCTCCCGAGTGCTGGGATTACAGGCCTGCGCCACCACACCCGGCTTCTTGCTCTCTCTCTCTCTCTCTCTCTCTCTTTCTCTCTTTCTCTCTCTCTCTCTCTTTTTGCAAAACTGGGGATTGAACTCAGGCCCTTGTGCTTACCAGGGAAGCACTTATTTTACTGAGCCATCTCCCTGGCCAAGAATATTAAATTTTGATGTTAGCAAATATCTTCATCTAAAAAAAAAATATTAATCTCTTCCATAATTTGTTCTTTAGATTGGGTGTGATGGTGCATGCCTGTAAGCCCACCCATTGGGAGGCTGAGGCAGTAGGATAATTGGGAGTTTGAGACCAGCCTGAGCTACAAAGCTGAACTGTACTGGTCTCAAAAAAAAGCCCACCCAGATAGCTCAGTGGATTAAAGCGCCATCTTAGGCAGAGCAGGGACCAAGTTGATCCCCAGTGTGCCGTGCCAGCCCTACCCCTTGGGTACACTGAGACACAATTGAGACTGGGCTCGGTGGCGCGCGCCTGTAATCCCAGCTCTTGAGAGGCTGTAAACAGGCGGCTCACTAGGAGTCTGCTCTAGTAGTGAGACCCTGAATACCCTGAAGGCCCTTCTCTAAATTAAAAAAAAAATTGTTTTCTTGGACTGAGATTGCTGCTCAGTAGTGGAGCGCTTGCGTTCTGTGTGCAAAGCCCTGAAATGCCCAGCACTCTGGAAAAACAATTGTTTCCTCTGAGAAGTCATACACAGATATTTTATATTTTCCTTCTTTTAATCATCTTAGAATATATACTGGAGAAGGTTTTTTTTTTTTGCTAGTTCAGGCTACTTTAAAGGCAGGTCTGGTGCTGCTTGGGGTGCTGGGGATCAAACTGCTGTCCCCTGCACCTGACTATGTTTGCCTAAGCAGCACTTTACACAAATGAGCTAGGGCCTGGGAGATAATTCAGTAGAATAAACACCTCCCTGGCAAGCTCAAGGGCCTGAGTTCAATCCCCAGTTCCACAAAAAAGCAAACAAATAACCCCCCCCCCCAAAAAAAAAAAAAAAAAACTGAGCCAAGCAAACAAAACTGAGCTAACTGGCAAGCCCCCTAGATTATATATATGTGTATATATGAATATATATAATATACTATTATATATATAGATACTTATATCTATCTATCTGTCTGTCTATCTATCTATCTATCTATCTATCTATCTATCTATCTATCTATCTACATAGAGAGAGACTTAGTTTTGGTTTTTTGAGACAAGATTTCCCTGTATCATTCAGTCTGGCCTTAAATGCACTATGTAGCCCAGGCTGGCTGGACTCCTGGCAATCCTCGTGCCTCAGCCTCTCTGATACTGTGATTATAGGTGTGTGTGTGTGTGTGTGTGTGACCATGTCTGGCTATAATACGCTTTCATATTCCTTGAAAGAGAGCACGAATCCCAGCTACTCAGGCAGGAGAGTTTCATTTGTGGCTGGCCTGGGCGCCATAGGAAATGCAGTGGTATCATGACTAACAGTAGGGGTTGGGTGGGGGGTATAGTGTAAAATAATTGAAATCCTGGGCATGGTGGCACATACCTGTAACCCCAGCATTTGGGAGGCTGAGGCAGGAGGATTACTGAGAGTTTGAGACCAATCTCGGCTATGTAGTGCATTCAGGGCCATCCTGAGCTGCATAGTGAGGAAAAAAAAAAAAAGGAGAAGCAAGAAAAGGAGATGTGACTTTTGACCCAGCCCACAGTGACCTCTTCCACCCAGGCCTCACCTCCTGTGTCCAGTCACCTTGCAGAGCCCTGCCTGTACCTGCAGAGGCTTTAGGGGACCTCTGGACATAAACTGTGACACACCATATAGCCAGCTATGGTGAAGGGCTCTGGCTTGCACACTTCCGGGTCACCGGTCTGTAATTAGTCTCTGGAACCTTTCCTGTTTAACCTGTGATCCTGCAGCAGCCAGGTGCTCCTCACTGCTTGGGTCGCTCACTGCCAGCCACTCCCTCTTGGTGGAGTCACTGGGCGGACACTCATGGTGCACCTGTGTGTGAGCTCTGACTTGATTCTCTGGTCCCAGCCCAAGAACATAAGATGAGTAGAGGAGGAGACTTTCCCCTTCATGACAGACCTGTAGGGAGGCTGTCACAGGGGGCTGATGAAATGTCTAACTCCAGCTCTTTTCTCCCTGCCTTGGATCAGCGCCACCCAATCCTGCCTGTGACCATGAGCCTAGTTGTGGCCATTGCTGCCTTGTCTGAAGTCCTCCCCTGAGACTCGTGGGATGGTTGGCAGGGAGGGAAGAGAAGCAGAGACAGATGTTCCTTCCCGAGCTTGGAACAGCATCTGATACCATCCAACACCTACCGGAGCCTCAGGTCCTGGGCTAACTGGCTCTATCACTGTGGGTGATGCTTGGAGCCTTGCCTACATATATATGTGTGTGTATATATATATATATATATATATATATATATATATATATATATATATTTTAGTTTGTTTGTTTGTTTGTTTGTTATCAGTCAGGCAGATTGAGACAGTCTCCTTAAATGGTTCAGAGTAGTCTTAAATTAACAATGTAGGCCAGGTTGGCTTTGAACTCTGGAGATCCTCCTGCTTCACCCTCCTGTGTTCTGGGATCACAGGCATTGTCCATCATGCCCAGCTCCATGAAAACTTTAAGCTACTTTCCCCATTTAAGGCCATTTTAAGCTCCTCCTGTGCTCCTAGTAGTACTATTAATTTATTTATGGAGACAGGGTTTCGCGCTATGCAGTTCAGGCTGGTCTTGAACTCACTATGTGTTTTAATCTTGAACTCAGAGCAATCATCCTACCTTGGCCTCCCCAAGTGCTGGGATGACAGGTGTGTGCCCACCCTGCTGGGCCCAGCATTACTTTTGCGGTTCCCTCCACATTCTACTAAGCATAAGAAATCACCCATTGTTCACCACATGGAATTAGATGCTATCATCTAAATTCAGAGGCAGTGGGCTTGTTAGTCTCATATTTTAATTAAATACTGCTAAAAAAAAAAGTAGATTAATTTTAGCTTTCTACATTGGAGTCAGTATTGTTTTTCTGTCTCAAACATCACATGCTCTTGAAATCTTCATAAACTCTTGCTCTAGCTTATGGTGTCCATTGGTCAAACTGCTCAGTCTCTAGGTGTCCTTCAGATTTACCAAGACATCATGCATTGAATTTCCAAGCATTTCTCAAGCACTTTCTGGTGCCTGAAATCATGTTTTGTTTTATTTTGAGACAGGATCTCACTATGTAATTCAAACTGGCCTTAAACTCACTATGTAACTCCTAGGCTGCCCTTGAACTCTGGCCTGGAACTCTGACCTGGAACTCTGACCAGGGGCCAAGGGAGATGGATCAGTAGAATAAGCACTTGCAGGCAAACACGAGGACCTGAGTTAAATGCCCAGTTCCACCAAAAAAAAAAAAAAAAAAAAACAACCCTGACTCAGCCTCCCCAGTGCTATGATTACAGATATTTGCCATCATTGGCATAATAATACTTGATTCTTCTGACAAGAGAAAGAATTTATTGAATAAATGAATATACGCATAAACTAGTTATGAATTCAAGGACTGCAAGATAGCTCATCGGACTAAAGTGTCTGCTTAGGCAAGCACAGGAACAGCAGTTCGATCCCCAGCACCACATGCCATGCCAGCCCCACTACCAGGGCAGGTCCAGCCGGCCAGAGTCCAGGCATAGGGACTGCACACCTGCAATCCCAGCGCTGAAAAGGCTGTAAACAGGAGGATCACTATGAATCTGAGCTGCACAGTGAGACCCTGTAACAACCAAATACATTAAAAAATAGAATCCCAAGTGGCTCTCAAATGCCCTTTGTTTATGTAGCGCTAGAGGGTCTTTCTCTTTTCAGCAGAATCAAGTATTATTATTTTTTATCTATTTATTTTTTGTGGAACCAGGGATTGAACTTAGGCCCTTGCACTTGCCAGGGAAGCTCTTATTCCACTGAGCCATCTCCTCAGCCCCAGAATCAAGTATTATTCACTGGACCCTTTCACCTGTGAAAAGTTTTGTGCTGTGGCCCGGCCCTCCTTCACGTAAAACTGGGCTATTTGCAGCACGCCCAACTATGTGGACAGGTGGCTGCTGCCTGTGCCTTTGTCCGTGGCTCCTAGGGGCATCAGGGATTCCCCTCTCACCTGCAGTAGCATGAACTACACACATGGAACCTTGCTCTGGGGCAGATAGGGGAAATGAAGGCCCTTGCCCACACAATCATTCAGTGAAGAGCCCTCTCTGGGTATATCGCCAATTGCCAATTGCCTACTAAGTACATTGTAAAATGGACTTTTTTTTTTTTTTTGAGGGGGATACTGGGAATTGAATTGTTCTAGTGAGAATAATAGTGAGAAAAATAGCCTCAAAATATTTTTCAATATTTGCATTTTTCCCTTATAGCAGACTTGGTTGAATTCATAACTAGTTTATGCATATATTCATTTATTCAATAAATTCCTTCTCTTGTCAGAAGAATCAAGTATTATTATACCAATGATGGCAAACATCTGTAATCATAGCACTGGGGAGGCTGAGTCAGGGTTGTTTTTTTTTTTTTTTTGGTGGAACTGGGCATTTAACTCAGGTCCTCGTGTTTGCCTGCAAGTGCTTATTCTACTGATCCATCTCCCTTGGCCCCTGGTCAGAGTTCCAGGCCAGAGTTCAAGGGCAGCCTAGGAGTTACATAGTGAGTTTAAGGCCAGTTTGAATTACATAGTGAGATCCTGTCTCAAAATAAAACAAAACAACAACAAAACAAAAATGACAAGGTGCTCTAACCAAGGAATTTGGTAGGTTTTTCTCTTTGGTGCCTAAGGATGGAACTAAGGGTCTCACTCACACTAGACAAGCATTCTATCCCTGAGCCACATCCCCAGCCCCTACATAGGAGAATTAGTTGGGATTTAGTTCAGGAAGTGGTAATATTAACAAAAGAAAATGGTTCCATATAAGGACACAGATGCTCACTAGATGCCTGGGAGGGCCGGGAGGGCCCTCACTTGGCCAAGTGTTCCAGGGCCAGGCGACTGGGGCCCCTGTCTTCACCACAGCCACCGCCCTCCTGCCTCGCCCCTTCACTGCAGGGACTGGACACAGTCCTGCCATCTGCCAGACTGAACCCCTTGGTGTACCCAGCCAGGGAAAGATGCCCCCTGCTTCTCCTGCCTTGCAAATCGCTGGTGGCTGCATCAGTGCTTCAGGACTTCATTGCCAGCCTCCACACTGCAGGTGAGCTTGGACTGCCACTTGCAGTGAATGGAGGTTGAGAAATCGCATCCAAGAATCCAGCCCCCATGAAATCTTTTGGAAGATTTCATGTCAGGTGAAATATTTGAGCTGGGTCTCCAGGGCAGAGGAAAAAAGAGCGCAGGGCTTTCTGGACAAAAACAAAACAAAACAAAACAAAAAACAGAACATGTAAAGGCACATGGCATACAAAAGGCTTGCTTGTGTCCATGGATGCCTGCTGCTCTTGCCTGCCCAACAGGCACCCACTTCAAGCCTGTACACCTTGACTTCCCTTGGTGGGGAGCACCTTTTTCCACATCAGCCAGGGGCCGCAGTGAGGCTGGTCAGCCTTCTGTTGCCCAGTGTGACCACATGACCAGGTCCAACCAATTGATACCCTCCATCTTAGCCAGGGACAAGGGACTAAAACCAGGTCAATGAGACTTTGTTAGAAAAATCTGTTTTGTTTAAATTACTTCAGAAACCTGCAGAATGACCTGCAGGTAAGCCTGATGAAACCAATCAAAGTGGAAGCGGAAGAAAGACCTGAACTGAAACCAAGCGAAAGTGATAACACCAGAGCACCTGGATCCAACTATGCCGGAATCCAATGACTCTGCTTCAGGCTTTTATTTTTTTCAGTATCCAGGGATTGAACTCAGGACCTTGTGCTTGCCAGGTAGGCTCTTATTCTAGTGAGCTACCTCCCTGTAGGCTATTGTCACAAATTCCATTTCTTTTTAAGCAGGTTCATTAAAAATCATGACCTGCTCTAAGCATGGTAGTGGGGGACTATAATCCCAAAATTCCAGAGGCTGATGCAGGAGTATCACAGTGAGTTCCAGGCCAGCCTGGGTTACATAGTGAGATTCTGTTTCAAAACAAAACATCGGAATGGGGATATAGCTTAGTGGTACAGTGCCTGCCTGGCAAGTGAGAATTCCCGAGTTTGATTCCTAATACAAATATATACATATAGGAGCCGGGGAGATGGCTCAGTGGAATAAGCACTTCCTTGGCAAGCACAAAGGCCTGAGTTCAATCCCCGGTTCTGCAACAAACAAACAAACACGAAACACACACACACACACACACACACACACACACACACAATTACACACATTATGTTCAAGGAGTCATTTATTAGGATGAGAGCCACTGTTACTGGGTTTAGGGGTGTTAAAGTCTCCTTCCAGAGGTGATTTCTAGGCTGCTTCTCTCTCTCTCTTTTTTTTTTTTTGTTTATTTTGTCTTGTTTCACGTGGTACTGGGGACTGAACCAGGGTCCTGCTCATGCTGGGGTGATGCCATCCCAGTGAGCTCCATCCCTAGCCCTAGAGGTGATTTCTAGGTTCTTTCTGTCCTGAACAAAAAGATATGCTTGGGGGACGGCCAAATAGCTCAGCAGATTAAAACGCCTGCTTAGGCAGAGGCAGGGGCTGGCTTGCCATGGCGATTGAGACTGGGCGTGGTGGCGAGCAGAAGAATCGCTACAAGTCCAGTCTGCACAGTGAGACCCTACATACCCTGTCCTAAATACAAAAACATAAAAATGCTCAAGGTAAGTACAAATGACAATAAGGTGTTATATTTATTAAAGATAGGAAAAGAAACAGGCTCTGCAGAGCAAATTTGGGGCAAGTAAAAGTAGAGAAAGAAATACAGTCTTCAGGGGACAGTGGGCTGCAGGGAGAGAACACAGCAGCAAAGACTTCAGTGTCTGTTCTCCTATTTGTAGCAGCCGCTCCTAAGGCTGACATCAGGTCCAGACCTTGAGAGACGCCTGCATATGACAGAGAACTGTCTGCATATGCATCCTGGGATTGGGCCACAACTCCTGCTCCCAGCAGTCAGCCAGGCCTCCTGCGATTTTTGTAATTAACAGGTCACGCCCTACCTTGCCAGCCAGGCTTTGCCAAGCCCGATCTCTTGACTCACCACTGCACTGCCTGTGAGAATTCACAGCAGCATCGTTCAAAGTGGCCTCCACCTAGAAACCGTCCAGATGCCTGACACCAGTTGACTGGATAATGAACTGGGCTGTACTCACGCAATGGAGTACTATTCAGCAGTGACAATAAAAGTCTAAAACCTCACCCGTCGATACACTGAATCTCACAAACACTGATGAGCAAGAGAAACCAGACACAACCTATAAGTACACCCTGTGATGTCCATTTATGTACATGATATGCTGTTTCTTGATCCAAGTCTTGGTTAAGCGGCTACAATTAGTTCATAAAACTTGGTGAGCTCTATACTTGTAATATGTATTTTCCCCCCTACTGTATGTTGTGCTTCTTTTTTTTTGCATTTATATTTTCTTTATTAATATATACTTGCATTCCATTAAAGTAATTTTTAAAAATAGAATTCTGTTTCTACAGTATTTTGCTTAAATTAAGATAAGCCACTAAACAGTTCAAAAGATTCAGGAGGTTCAGCAGATCCCAAGCTCTCAGAAAAGAAATATGCATGGGTTGATCTTTCAAAATGTTAAATAAAGACTCTAGAACAGGGTGTGCTGAACCAGGTCTTACAACATGCAGTGAAGTTGAACATGCAGTAACTTAATATCACATGGTAAGCAAATTAGAATTTCTCATTGGACAAAGCTGTGTATGTGGATTTTGTGTGCAAGAACAAGAACAAAAATATGGAACGCTTCACGAATTTGAGTGTCATCCTTGCGCAGGGGCCATGCTAATCTTCTCTGTATCGTTCCAATCTTAGTATATGTGCTGCCAAAGCGAGCACTGTATGCTGTGCCTCTATTAAACGACCAGGACTCGGTTTCTCTTGGGTGTTTGCGTATGTCTTCCCCTCTGCTGGGGTCATGCTTGGGCTCCTGGCTACCACTGTTCTGGTTTCCCAACTTTACTGTCTATGTCAAGCGTGGAAGAGAAAATTGTCTTCTCCAAATGCGCAGAGGAGCCTGGGTGTTGACTTTCATTATGGCGGATAGTCTGCCATCCCTGAGCCGGTCGCTGCCGCCTGCAGAGCAGCATCCAACCAGTGGGGCTGGCTCCCCCGCGACAGAGTGTGTTGAGGAGGGGCCTGGGGCTGTTGCAAAAATCAGATGAAGGCCCCGGGGGATTTAGCTTGGCTGCATGTGTCAGCTTGGCAAGCATGAGGTCCTGAGTTTGATTCCTGGTCTTTCCCCCAGAAAAAATCACAATGAATGGAGTTTGGGTGGCTCCAAAATTCCCAGGAATGTTTGGTACCAAAGGAACATCATTATTATCACCATCACCATTATTTGCCCAGTAGCTAATTTGGTCCTTGATAAATATTGAATGAAGAAACCTATTTCATTGGGTTTTACTCCCTATGAGTAATCTTGCCACCCCACTGGGCCTTTCTGTCCAGGATGGGAAAGACAGGTGGCAGGATTCTGAAAAGCCTTAAATTAACACTTGGAATGACTTGAACAGGGATGTAAACCACATCCTTTGTGCCAGAGAGCCTTTGGGAACTCTTCTGTCACAGTTATACATCTCATTTTCTCTCTTTGTGACAGAGACCAGCTTCCTGGGAGAACTTGATCACAGCACCAATAGGTGAGAGAGGAAGTAACAGAAGAGCCGGGCGTGGTGGCTCATGCCTATAATCCCAGCACTTGGGAGGCTGAGGCAGGAGGATTGTTGTGAGTTCGAGACCAGCCTGAGCTACAAAGTGAGTTTAAGGCCAGCCTGAACTGCACAGTGAGACCCTGTCTCAAAAAGACAAAAAAAAAAAAAAAAAAAAAAAGGGAAGTAACAGAAGACCCAGTCACTGCTGCCAGGGTATGAATGGGCTGAGCTTTTTTTTTGTCTTTTAGAAACAGGGTCTCACTATGCAGTTCAGGCTGGCCTTAAGCTCACTTTGTAGCTCAGGCTGGTCTCGAACTCACAACAATCCTCCTGCCTCAGCCTCCCCAATGCTAGGATTACAGGCATGCACCACCACGCCCAGCTTTGGGCTGAGCTATTTTGGAGAATTATTTGGAGACTGGGAGTAAAAGATTCATGCTCCTCTCCTGTCCCGCAAACCTACCCTTGTGCACACGAGCTCAGGAGAAACCCTGGTGACTGTGCAGGAGACACAGGGGTGGATGTCATTGTACTGTCCATCACTGCAATGGAGGGAATCACCTCAGTGGGGTGGTGTCGAGTTGTAACCGTTTTATGTCCACACTCTTGGTGTCTCAGTTACTCTTCTCCCGTTGCTGGGACAAAATACCTGACACTTGAAGTTAAATGGGGAAAGGTTTATTTAGCTCACAGTCTGTAGAGGTTTCAATCCATCATAGACTGGCTTCAAGGCAAGGTGGCCATCACAGAGAGCCAGTTCGTGGTGGGGATAGTGTAGCAAACCAAGCAAGCAGCCTTAGTAGCTTTTATTCTGATATATATATATATTTAGTGAAGGGTCTACAGGGTGTTCAGGTCTCACTACTAGATCAGACTCATAGTGGTATACCTGATTATAGCCTTCCAATAGTGCCACTATGCCCAGTCTCAATTGCCATTGTAGCACACCCAGGAGTAGGGTAGGCATGGCAGGCCTGGAACCCCCAGATCAAGCCCCAGGCCCCTGTGCCTGCTTGCAGGTGTTTTAATCCACTGAGCTATCTGGCCAGCCCTGTCCCCTTTATATTCAATCTAGGCTTACCGGGATTAGAGCGGTGGACTGACTTAGTAATCACCTTCCCTTAATCCCAGCACCCCCAATCCTAGTGGCGCACCATGAATGAATGAATCATACACTCTAGATCTTGCCACCTCTGAAGAAGCCCTATGACTGCATGAGGCTTTAAGGATATCTGGACAGGATCCTTAACGCTTGGAAAGGGTCCTCTGGAACAGTCTGTCTGGGCTGCAGCTCAGAGGATGCCTAGGCAGCAGGGGGCTGGGACATTGAAGGCTTTGTCCTCACCCAGGGCCTTGTGCTTGGTGCTGACCGTTGACAAGCTGCTGACCCAGTGCACCTGTGAGCTCTCCACAGGGCTTCTTTTCCTCAGAGCAGGACGGCTCTAGGCCCTGAAGGTATGTCTCAATCAACGAGCCGGAAGGGGCACCTCTCACTAGAGTGCAATGGAGGTTTTCCTTCTTTTTACTGGTTACCAGGATTTCTCAGTCCTACCAGACACAGAAGAGGATAATTTTGGTACAGATATTCATTGCATCAGTGTTCCTACTGAACTACCATCTCATCCAAATCCTTTGTGGAGCCAGATGTGTTTTGAAATTTAGAAATTCTGGGAGAATTTTGAAAGGTAATATGGTACATTAATTGAATGTTATACTCCTTGAGTGTGATGGCTTACCCTTTAAGCAAAAATCTAAATATTTCTTTCTTGGAACATATATTCAAATTATATGAGGTAAAAATTATACATAGTGGGCCGGGGATGTAGCTCAGTGGCACAGCGCCTGCCTAGCAAGCACGAAGTCCAGAGTTCGATTCTCGGTACCAAAAAAAAGAAAATAGTCAAAATAAGACCAAAAAAAGTTCCTTTGGAAAGATTATACATAGCTTTCTGTCTAGTCAGGTCAGATCTTATTATCAAATAAATTATAAAACAGCTTTTTTTTTTGGTCTGGATGGGCTCTTTTATTTCTGGAATGCAGACTTTAAGACTGGATTTCTGAAACTTTAGGGCTCTAGAGGGAGTTAATATGCATTTGAGTTATATATGTGTGTGCAGGAATGTCTTCAAGTATAGCTAGTCCTTTAGATAAACTGGTTACAAGCTGCTTCTGTAGGGCTATGTTTTATTTTCTCAACTTTTTGAGAGCTTTGTGGCCTGTATTTTGCACGGCTCTGCCAATTTTGAGTTATCTCTACTACACATGCAGACCCATTATCATTGTCAATGGTCAAGAAGTAGGCCATATCTAGGTATAATTTTTTTTCACAGGAGAACCCTACACACTTTTGTTGTCTTCTCAGCTCAGGGACAAATGACTCAGGCCAGCCTGGGTAGGAGTATATAAGCATTGACAAATATCTGTCAGCCTTCATAATACTTGACTTTATTTTTTTCCTTTCTTTTTCTTGGCAGAACTAGGGATTGAACTCAGGCCCTTGCACTTGCCAGGGAAGCGCTTATTCTACTGAGCTATCTCCTGTCCCCAAGACTTGACTTTAGTGAAATCTGTATGCTGACTAGAGGTTGTGGTCAGTGACACGGATACTCAAGCCTGAGCTGGATGCAGGGATACAGGTGCCAGCACAGTGGCCTGAACTCACAGAACATACAATGGGGGATGGTCTTCCAGGAGTACTAGGTAAAGGTCTTTGGCTGGGGTTGATGTTTTATTCAGTTGTATCTATAGATAAGGCTTTGGCCTTTGGATTAGATTATTTTGAGTCCAGGTTTGGCATAGCGCTTTGGCCAAAATATCTTTGTCCAAGGTGACCACAGCATAGCTAGTCCATTGTACTCCATTCCTACTGCTTCTAGTCATAAACAGGGTACACTCAGTATCTGTGAGGAGATTCAATTTTAAGTCTGATTGGCTCTAGAACAACTCATCAGTTAGTGCTAGGCAGTTACGCTCTGGTGAGCCCAGCTTGGTGGGCAGGTATGTGGCAGGGTTGAGGGATCCATAGTTACTCAAAAGCCATAGCATGTGGCTCCTGGACAGTCAGGTATTGCTTAAGGTTAGTTTGTCAGTTTTCTTGATCGGAAGGACAGTGGCTATTAGAGCATGGAGGCAAAGGGGAGAGGTTCCATTTTGCACAGGTAGCCCCTGGGCACTGTGAGGGGCTCACAGTCTCTATAAACATCTTTTTTTTTTTTGGCGGAGCCGGGGATTGAACTCAGACTCAGAACCTTGTGCTTGCCAGGGAAGTGCTTATTCCACAGAACCATCTCCTCAACCCTCTATAAACATTTTGGGGCCATGTGTAATTTATCAATAAACAAGTTGAAATCCAACTACATCTGGAATTTCTAAGCGTTTTCCCAAGATATCTTATAGCCAGTTTCTGCCAAATATTGCAGCAGAACTTTTGTGTCATTTTAGCAGGCAGCTTGGGTATCATTAATCAGAAATGCAGGGACCTGGGAACCTAGTGAGGTAAATAAGTTTTTGAAGAGGAGATGAATGAAAGGAGATAAATGAAGGCAGAACAAGGCACTCTGTGGGTCCAGGCAGGGGTGCCAACACCTGTGGATGGCAGAAGACTGACGCAGTATGTAGAGGCCCATCATGGTGGCGTTGCCTGCTCAGAGATCTTGAACTGGCTTTCTAGGCTTGAGTGGTATATTTTAGCAGTGTGACAGTCTATAAACATTTTATGGCTTTGAAGCCTCTGGATGTATAGTTTAATTCCTTCTGAAGTTGCTTGTGGCACGGGGTACTGTTTATCCAGGGCCATGCTGGAGCTGGTATAGAGAAACAGGCTGTCTCAAAGACAAGGTACTAGGAACTTGGCTAAATCTGTTGCTAGAGCCTCCCTGAAAATAGTGGGAGAATGCTTTTTTTTTTTGTCTTTTTGAGACAGGGTGTCACTATGCAGTCCAGGCTGGCCTTAAGCTCACTTTGTAGCTCAGGCTGGTCTTGAACTCACAACAATCCTCCTGCCTCAGCCTCCCGAGTGCTGGGATTACAGGCATGCACCACCACGCCTGGCAAGAATTCTTAATATCTTTTGGAAATTGTGTCCAATTGAGTCACAGTTGAAGGGGCTTATGGGAGCAACTTGCAAGCAAAGGCATTATTTATTTATTTATTTATGTCTTTTTTTTTTTTTGTCTTTTTGAGACAGGGTCTCACTATGCAGTTCAGGCTGGCCTTAAGCTCACTTTGTAGCTCAGGCTGGTCTCGAACTCACAACAATCCTCCTGCCTCAGCCTCCCAAGTGCTGGGATTACAGGCATGTGCCACCATGCCCGGCTTTATTTATGTCTTTTTCGAGACAGAGTCTTACTATATAGTTCAGACTGGCCTTGAACTCACTTTGTAGCCCAGGCTGGTCTTGAACTCACAATGATACTTCTCCCTCAGCTTCCTGAATGCTGGGATTACATGCATGAGCCACCATGCCTGGCTAGAAGGCATCTTTTCAATCTAGACATATAAGCCAGGTGGCATCTGGAGGTAACAGTCCAAAAAGGTTGTATGAGTCAGGAACTGCAGAGTACAAGATGACAGCTGCATTGTTAACAGTGTGGAGCTCTTGCGCTGGCTGTTAATCCCAATTGGGCATTTATGCTAGGAGGAGAGGAGTGTTCCAAGGTGATTAACATTTCATTAGGATCCCAAACTGCTTTGGGTGGCTGAGGTGTGACTAGAGGCCTGTGTGCTTCCTGTGACACAGGAACTGGCAACAGAGGTCACAGAGCACAATCACTATGGGAGCACGACTGGGCGTCAGGCCTGGAGCTAAGTCTTTAGCTCATACCTCTGGAAAGAGTTTTCAGAATTTCAGGATTGCAGTTATCTTCTCAGTCTGATGCAGAAGTCATCTTCCTCTCAGGGAATATGCAGGGTTAAATGAGAGGGAGGCTGGTATGGTGACAGGAATTCATGTTTGCTGAGATGTCCTCCCTGGCTCTAAGTTTGTTCCTGGCAGAAGAAACAAGAGGCAAGAGTCCCAGTTGCCTTGGTGATGGTAACCTTTTTCTGAAAGAGGGGATGTTTGAAGGCAGAGTTCTGTTCCATTGCATTCTCAATGTCCATAGCCTCTGTAGCTCCCAAATTGGTAATGGCTTTATCAGGCTTCTGGGTAACAGGGGAAACTTTTAATATATATATATATATTTTTTTTTTTTTAATTTATTTATTTGTATTTTAACTTGAAGAGTGAAAAATAGAAGCAAAAACAAAGATAACAAATGACAAAAACAGGGTAACATACAATGATATATATGTTACAGATTTTCACAACATGGATAGCTAATTTTATAAATATATATATATATATATATATATATATTTTTTTTTTTTAAATAAAACAATCCAACACAGATCAGCAGTCCACAAATAGAAGTGTGTTATCCACAGAATTTGTTCACTTAAGCCATTCACAGCTCATTATATTAATATAACTTTATTTTATATATCTCCATTTTTATACTTTTCTGCTGGATGGTTAAGAATGAGTTAAAGCAAGACCTATATAACAAAAAATGTAACTTTTGTATCAGACAAGATCAGTCAGGTGCCCTCAGTGTTTATCCTGTAACCCTGTACCGCTCTTTGTAGATCTCTTGTCAGTGTTAGCCTTGTGGATGAATCACGGCCATTGCTTGATCAATTTGCTGTGTGTGGAAGCCTAAGAGAAAGTTTTCTCTCCATGTGACTCTCCTTAGGCACACTATATATGATTGATTGCATTCCACTGTGGTCCCATAATCTCCTTGATCAGAAAATTTGGGGCACTACTGAGTTACATGATGTTACAGTACAGGTTCTCCTGTGTCTTGAGTATTCACTGACCTTGAAAGGCTAGGGCCAAAATGTTGGCTGACCTTGCAGCCTTTCTTTTTCTCCAATTTTTAATCTGCAAACATAGGTTGTTAACCCTCCAGTAGAGAAGTTTATTATTACCCTGCAACATATGCAGTTCAGTTTACCCACACTATTAGTCTAAATATCAGACAGACATCATAGGCATAACATGGAACATGTATTTTCCATCAAGTACTGAGATACTAAACTCTAAGTCCGTACAGAATATGAAGAAGAAAAAAATTTTTTAAAAATAGGAATGAACACTTACATATATTTACATAGATATTTAGAAATCCATCCATATACAGCGTAGTAGTGTTGTATGGTGGTATGTTCTGTCACCATACCAGAAACTTTTAATATATTGATGGGCTTTTTGTATCCCCTCTTTGATGTCTTTGAGAAGCACTTGATTGATTTTATGCTTCTAGGCAGGGTGACCTTTGGGAAAGCCCATGGCAACTTTTTGCCAGGGCTGACAGTCCAATGTTTCCTCAGTTAAAACGTGGAACTCAGAAGGAATTGCTGACGGTCATCTTGTGTGGGTGTTTGATGATGCTGTCTGACCAGAATAAGTGCGTGGGAGGGGGGCTCTGTGCTCAAATGAAGGCAATGACTGATCGAACTAGAACTGGTTCACCTGGCTGAAAGCAGAGGCGTCAGGAGCAAGGGGTGAGATTGTTGGTAGCAACTGCATTGGCCGATGAGGGTGGTTTATCTGCCAAGGAAGAATTTTCAGTCTTGCAGGGAGCAGCAGTTTCAGGGAGTCTTTGAACAACATGGTTTCATTTTAAACTCCATAATCACCAGAAAAGCCCTTTTTAAAAATTCTTGGGAGGGCCGGCCAGATAGTTCAGCAGATGAAAGCATCTGCTTAGGTAGATGCCCACCGGGACCAGGTTCAATCCGCAGTCTGCTGTGTCAGCCCCACTCCCAGGGTGTGCTGAGACAGAGATTAAAAGTGGGCATGGTAGCCGGGCATGGTGGCGCATGCCTGTAATCCCAGCACTCGGGAGGCTGAGGCAGGAGGATTGTTGTGAGTTCGAGACCAGCCTGAGCTACAAAGTGAGCTTAAGGCCAGCCTGAACTGCATAGTGAGACCCTGTCTCAAAAAAACAAAAAAAAAAAAAAAAATAAAATAAAATAAAAGTGGGCATGGTGGCACATACCTGTAATCCCAGTGCTTGAGAGGCTGAAAACAGGAGAATCACTACAACTCTGATCTGTATAGTGAGACTCGGTAGACCCTGTAAGTTACTGTAGGTTTCAGTCCATACTCAGCTAGTTCCAAGGCAGAGCGGCACATGGCAGAGATCAACCTTTCATGGTGGCAGCAAAGAGCAAAAAGCGAAATGGAGAACAGCAACAATGGCTACAGAGAGCAACTGAGCAGCTTTAAACTGCTAGGTTTGTTTTTTGTTTGCCTTTTTGAGGCAGGATCTTGCTATGTAGCCTAGGCCAGTTTGAACTCTTTATGTAGTATAGGCCAGCCTTTGATACGTAGCAATCCCCCCGTCTCAGCGTCCTGAGCACTGGTGTACATCACCATGCCTGGCTTAGTTTTCTGTATTTTATTTTATTTTTCTTTTGGCAGAACTGGGGATTAAACTCAGGCCCTTGCACTTGCCAGGGAAGCACTTATTCCACTGAGCCATCTCCCCAGCCCTTAGTTTTCTGTATTTTTAATTGTGGCTAAGGATCTATGGACTGAAAGATTAGAAACAAATAGACATCATCAGAAAAAAAGGGTTCTAAAAGTATTGTCCAATGGGCCAGATGTGGTGGTGCACACCTGTTTCCCAGGGGTTGGGAGGCTGAGGCAGGAGGAGGTCGGTCTGGGTTACAAAGTGAGTTCAAGACTAGCCTGGATTTCATAGTGAAACCCTGTCTCAAAAAAGACAAAAAGCAAACCAAAACATGTTGTCCATATTTGGACAACTATATGCCATTGGAAATGAATAAACTTAAGCTTCATGTATCATATGGGTACATCCTATAGAAATGAGGTCAAGAAGGGCTGGCCAAATATCTCAGCGGATTAAAGCACCTGCGCAGGTGCAGGGGCCAGGGGTGCAATCTCTGGTTCTGCCATGCTGGCCCTGCCCCTGGGGCATGACTGGATGTGGTGGTGCATGCCTATAATTCCAGCTCTTGAGAGGCTATTAACAAGCAGATCACTATGAGTCTGGTCTAGTAGTGAGGCCTTGAACACTGTATAGACCCTTCCCTAAAA
This sequence comes from Ctenomys sociabilis, assembly GCA_004027165.1. Lineage (NCBI taxonomy): Eukaryota > Metazoa > Chordata > Mammalia > Rodentia > Ctenomyidae > Ctenomys > Ctenomys sociabilis. The sequence continues at coordinate 46,606 of PVKA01008180.1, read as the reverse complement.
CACACACACACACACACACACACACACACACACACACACACACGCACGCAAAAGAGGTCAAGAGAAAGCAAATTGCAGGAAGGTATATTCATGATGAGTCAGGATAGGTCAAGGCGGGCTGCAGTAATGACTAGCCCTGGGCTTCAGAGGCTTAAAACAAAGTGTTTTTCAGGGGCCAGGGAGACGGCTCAGTGGAATAAGTGCTTCCCTGGCAAGCGCAAGGGCCCGAGTTCTTCCCAGTTCTGCCAAAACCCCCCAAAAATAAAGTGGTTTTCTTCATGCTGCATGTTTATCACTGGCCCCAAGAGGTCAGAGGAATTTCCTTTCTATTCTGGAACTCAGTTGTACTGCAGAACATTCATGATTATTTGGTAGCGTGGAAAAAGTGGCCCAGGGCTTACAGCTGTGAAGGCTGCTGGCAGTAGCTGTCTCTGCTGCTCTGAGTCTCTTTTTGCCTAAGAGGGCTGGCAGCAAGCAAGTTGATCCCCACTTCACTGTGTGCTCCACTCACAGAAATTCCTGAGACTGGAAGCACCTGACGCTCCGTGAGCCCTGGGAGTGACTTCCCCGATGCCTGGCTCCTTATCTGCCCATGGCTGCACTCACCGCTCTGTGGTATTATCTTGTTTTTGCATGTTTATGGGTTGTGCAACGGTTTTCTCAGGGTGGGGACCTGGAACCTTGTCCCTGAGAGTCTGAGCAGGGCCTTATGTTATTTGAGACTTCTTTTTTTTGGTACAGGGGATTGAACTCTGGACCTTGCACTTAGTCAGGCAGATGCTTATGCTGCTGAGCTAAATCTCCAGCCTGAAGCAATCCCTTTCATTTCTGTTTGGCTTGGGCCAGCCTACAGCTGGGTGTTGACAAGCTCAGGACACCCACCTTGTGCTCTCCTGAATCTATCTAGGGAGCTCCCTTTGCCTAGGCTACTCATTCCCCTGTTCCTGGCCATCCAAAGGCTCCCTGTGGCTCACAGAAAAAAGTCTAAGAATAGCAATGGCTCCCACTGAGTGATAATTTGCCAGACACAAGGCAGACCCAGTCCTGAACCCTCCCAGTGACTGTGGGACAAATGAACTGCACGACCTTCATCATACAGATAAGTGCCAGGGAGGTGAGGAAGCTTATCATGAGGAAGGAGTGAGGGTGAGGAAGAGGCAGAACTAGTTGGAAGCCAGATCTGTTAGCTCCTGGAGCCCTGCTGAGCTGCAGGGTCTGGCTGCTTCCAGTCCCAGGATTCACCTTTTCCTTTGCAGGGAGGAGACCAGCTGCTGCCACGGGGCTGTCCTCCTGTCACTTCCTCTCCCATCAACCTGTCTCATCATCCCTTCCAAGCCCAGTTACGAGTTTCAAACGATGCCTTTCCCGCTGCTGGCCACAGCCAAGTCCTGCCCTCGCCTCATTGTTTTATGTTTCCTGTCTGTCCAGCTGCTGGATTGCCGGAAACTCCACTTAGTCACCTCTGCATCCGCCATGCCCAGCAGGTGCTCAGTCCATATCTACTATTTCTTTCAGCAATTAGTGAGGACTTTGGTTGCCTTGTTATTTCAGATGGAGATGCAGCAGACATTGACTGTTAGTCTAGATGTGAGACAGCCTGTCTGTCCATCCAGAATGGGCAGGATATTATAGGTCTTACGAGATGATTGATAATTTTCTTGGTGTAGTCTATGGCCATACCACCCTGAACGCGCCTGATCTTGTCTGATAATTTTCTTGGTATTTTGTGGTTATGGAAGACTTTTTTTTTTAAGGATTTGCTGCTAAAGTATTGAGGCATGAGGTAATCGTAAGGTGGCAACTTATTTTTATTTGTTTTTGGCAGAACCAGGGCTTGAACTCAGGCCCTTACACTTGCCAGGCAAGTGCTTATTCTACTGAGCTATTTCCCCAGCCCCCCGCATTTATTTTTAAATGATTTAGCAAAGAAATATTTTTATGTAATATCATGTATGCACCTTCTATGATACCAAAACATTATGAAAATAGTTTGCAATGTATTAATTTATCAAATCCATCTTGTCAAGGTATCTTAAAACTATCTCATTGATATTTGTACTTCAATAAAACAAAAATTAAAAAAATAAATATTTTTATGTATGAATATGAATTGGAAAAAAGATAACAATTGTTCTCCTCTTTTTTTTTGAGACAGGGTCTCATTATGTAGTTCAGACTGGTCTTTCACTCCTTATGTAGCCCAGGACGGCCTTGACTTCTCAGTGATCCTCCTTCCTCATCCTCCTGAGTGTTGGGATTACAGATGTGCCCATGATGGCTGGCCAGCAATTGCTTAATTCAGGTAGAGCATGTATATATTCTTCCCCATTTTCCAGTTGTTTGAAAATGTTTCCCAGATATTGGAGTTAGGGCATTGTGTTGGCCAAACAAAAAGTCAGATTATTCCAGCTGGTTGTGGAATTCTGGTGCAAGGTACTAACTGTTTGCTTTCTTACCTAACCCATGTCATTCCTGTGGGGTGGGCAGCACTGGGTCCACTTCACAAGTGATGAAATGAACAGAAGGTCAGTGAAGCGATTTGCTCAAGATCTCATGGCCAGCTGAGTCCAGGTTCCAGGTCAAAATTTCAACTTGCTTTATTTAAGACAAAGTTCTCTGTTCCATTTTGTCCTTCAATCTTCTCTTCCATTCCATTTTTTAGCAGTGTCAGATAGCCACGTGCAGTTACAAAGCGCTGGGCTTTGAGTGTGTAACTCAGATCGTCACTATAACCTGATGAGGCTGTTTTTTTTTTTAAAGACATTTTTTTTTTTTTTTCTTCAGAACCGGGGATTGAACTCAGGCCTTTGTGCTTGCCAGGGAAGCGCTTATTCCACTGAGCCATCTCCTGGGCCCCAAGACATTCTGACTCTCATGGCAAAAGCTTAAGTAGTTTGCTGAAGGTCATACAAGAAACTGGGCAGTCTGGCTCTGAAACCCCCAGAAGGGATTAGGTGGGGAGAAGGATCAAGACACGATATGTGTATCTATCAAACCTCCAAGCAGAATATACACTTTCTCTCTCTCACACCACACACACACACACACACACACACACACACACACACACACACACACAGAGGAAACCAAAGTAAACAAAAAACCCCTCCATTTCAAGGTGATTTACACTGAAGGAAAGTAGTAGAGCAGGATTGCTGCTGGCTATGTTTGGCTTCTGGCATTCTACAGTGCTTAGTTTCAGACTTGTCAGCAAGGGGAACCCTTACCTCTATTCAGCTGGCAGCTCCATGAAGCTGTGGTGGTTGCTACAGGCTTCACCGTGGATTTCTTGTTACTGTTCACTGACCTAATGGGTCTCCTAGACAAAAGCTCATCTTAAGGTGTTGTTCCATTCCGGATATAGCCCCACATTTAAGTGGTGGGGAGGATACCCATTTGCCCACACAATGAGAATTAGGGCTAGCTGGAATGCTGCGGCCAATTTAGGGTCAAGGTCCTGCACTGGGAGAGGCTAGTTTGGTTGGTGCCCTAGGCCTTGCTTTTCATTCAGAAACCTTGGCTTCTTCAACTGTAAGGTAGCAGTCATCTCAGAACCATTGGCGGGATTTGAAGGGAAGAGGTAAGCCTGGCATTTCTCAGCACAAGTGTCCTCATTCACAAGCGTTATCTTTATGCTCCTTCTGTTCTCTCTTCTGTAACTGCCCACAACTCTCTCTGGTTCATTGGATTTTATCTAAGCTGGCCTTGGATTCAACCTGGAGACAGATCAGGCCTTTACTAGCATCAGGGACTTTGCATCTGCTGTTTCTGGGTCTGCTCTCCCCCACTTGTTCTACAGCGGGCTCTTTTTTACCCCTTGGTGTCTCAACAAATGCCACTGCTCAGGAAGGCCCTTCACAAGCACTCCAGATGATTTCCAATATATTTTCTTGTGTTCGTATGTTATCAGTACCGGTTATCATTACTGATTTTTTTCCTTTTCCATATGAATGTAAGTTCCAAGGAGACAGAGATTTCCTTTTCTGTTCTCTGTAGCATCCCTAACGCCAACAACAACTACGTGATTGTTTTTTGTTTGTTTTGTTTTTTTGCGGTACCAGGAGTAGAACTCAGGATCTTCCATTTGCCAGGCAGGCGCTTAAGCTGCTGAACTGTCTCCCCGGCCCTAGTAACTATATGATGATGCGAATAAATGAATGAAAGAATGAATGAGCATATCCGTCAGGGAGAGCCCCAATCTTTACAATATCCGCTCTTCTACCGCAGTGGAATAAACACCAGTCAGCTCACGCGGATAGTCGCTGGCACCGGTGTTGAAGAGCCCAAGCCCGGCGCGGGCCCGCCCAGGAAGATGCTTCCCCCTAAGGCTGGGCGGTGGCCGCGCCGGAGAGGGGCTGTCGTCATTTAACGACGTTCCCTGAGAGCGGTCACAGAGGCCCCGCCGCGCTAAGGCGGCGAGCGCGCGCGCGGCTCTTTTGCGACGGTGCCCGGCGGCGCTGGCCCCGCCTCCACCTCCGCCCCCGCCCCGCCCCCGCGGCCGCCCCGCCCCCGCCCCGCCGCGGCGCTCTTCGGGCTGCCCGGCCCCCTCCCGCTTCATGTGGCCCGGCCCGCGGCGGCCGGCGGCGGCAAGCAGCGAGGCGGCGGCGAGCGGCGGCCCACGAGGCCCGGGAGGCGGCGGCCGAGGCCCAGGCGGCAGCGGCGGCGGCGGCGGCGGCGGCGGCGGACGGGAGCGGCGGGAGCAGGCCCGGCCCGGCCCTCGAGCGGCTGCCCGGCTGCAGCATGCGCGCCCGCCGGGGGCTGCTGCGGCTGCCGCGCCTCTCGCTGCTCGCCGCGCTCTTCTTCTTCTCGCTGTCGTCCTCGCTGCTCTACTTCGTCTATGTGGCGCCCGGCAGAGGTAAGACGGGGCCCGCAGCCCCGTGCTGCCGCGCCGGCCCGCGGACACCCGCGCGGCGGGGACCTCGGCCGGGGCTGTGGGGACGCCGCCGCTTCCCGCCTCCGCCGCTCCGAGCGGCCGCGCCGGAGCCCGGCTTCCCGCCCCTCGGGCCGGGCCCCGCCTCCCCCGGGCCCCCGGCCCCCCGGCCCCCGTTCCCGGCATTCCGCGCCCCCGCCCCCCGCGCCGCGCGGTCCGGGCGCCTCGGTCCGCATCCATCCTTCCTCCTCCGCGGCTGGCGCTTCCTGCCCCCGGGCCCGGTTGCCTTTCTTTGCTCTGCCCCCGCGCTACGTCCCTCTCCTCCTGGGGACCGCCCTGCCTTCGGCAGCCTCGCCTCCAGTCCCCCCAAGGGCACGCTCCCCTCCTCCGCCCTCTTCCCTCCCCAGACCCTGGCTTCCTCCGGAATCGCGGACCCCGCGAAGGGGTACAGTCGTGCACTCCTGCTGCGCTTTAGGGGTGGAGAAAAGGCGGCTTTTGAGTGTGGGATGGTGCTTGCTCTGGGGACCGAGGGGAAGTTTGAATTGGCCCTAGAGGAGGGGCAGTGACACGGGTCTTTGGGAATTGGTGCCAGGTTGAGGGGCGGAGAAAAGGAATGGGTACTGGTTCTTGTCAAAGGCATGGCTTTTAAAGGGAAAACAGCCCCCAGGAAAATGGACCCTTCCTGGCCACAGACTTTATAACACTACAGAGAAGGTATTTAGGATGACTTGAAGAGATAAGGAATGGCTTCGGTGAGGGTTGAGGGCACAGGGCATTGAGGTCAGACTTGGATTCCAACTCTTGACCTCTATGACCTTGGCCAGGTTACTAAGCCTCAGCTTTTCTTCTCTGTAAAATGGGGGTAGGAATCCTGCCTCACAAGATAGTAACAGAGTGAAAGTCGATAAACGCCCTTTTAAGCATTTAACACTGCCTGATGCAGTTTTCAAAATAAAACCAGCGATTGAATGCGCCTCGCAGGGAAGGAGAGAATAGGTGGAAGATTTAAGGAGTGTAGTTGGCTGACTTGGCATCAGCGTGGAGCTCTAGAGAAAACCTCAGTTTGGGGTGAAAAATGAGCAGAAAATTCTGTTGGGGGATAGGGCATGGAGTAAATTGTGCTGTAAAAATTTTGGCTTGTTAGAAAGTTAGGAAAAGGTTGATGATGAGGGCTCAGCTGTAGGGGAGTACAGGTACCTCAGGGTTGTAGTAGTAACTAGTGGCATTCTTTGTTGCCCTGCCAGCACTGGACTAGAACAGAAATTTCTAGATGGAACACAAGAGTCTCTTCTGATAATTGTGTGTGTGTGTGTGTGTTTTGGTGTTGGTTTTTTGAGACAGGGTCTTCATGTAGTTCAGGCTGGCCTTTAACTAGGGAGGCCAGGCAGGTCACAAAACATGAGGATCCTGGGATTTCAGGTGTGTACCACTGTGCCCAGGTCTTCCGATCATTTTCAAAGGCATATGTCACTTGCTGGTAATGTTGATGTTTGCTATAAACTGGACCCTGAAAGATGGAACAGGAGACATCAGATTGCCCTGACCATCTCCTGTGTGTCTTAGGGAAACCTCTAGAGAGGTACAATCATTGGATTTGATGAGTAAATGGTAAAAGGATAGGGATTTTGGCAGAACAAGAATAGATAACTAATTAGTGGAAGTAATTGAGAAAAAGAGTTCATTAGCATATTGGATATTAGAGTCTCTTAAAAATGAGTGTGAAATGATGGATTCATATCTAGAGCAAGTTTAAAGCCATTACCCTCTTTCTTTTCCTTTGGTGCAAGTGACAGGTATTTCTGGCCTGGGTTCCTAAATCAGCTATAGCCAAATGGAAAAATATATCCCACTGGGATGCTAATCATTCTTTTCATTAGAAAGATTAGAAGCCATATTCTCCAACTCAAATTGAAACTTAACAGTTTAAGGGTCCACAGTCATAGATGTTGGCCTGTGTCAAATGATGTGTTACCATGCTGAGAATCTTGCATCACCAAAGACAAAATACTTTAGTTCTGGTTAGCATCTTTTCAGCTGTAAGAGTTTGAAAGAGCAGGCCTGTTGAGGATTCTAGTTCTGTTAGGGAGAAAGAGGAAGAGCAAGAAGCATGTGGAGGAGGGCTGGGGATGTAGCTTAGCGATTAAGCAGTTGGCCAGCTTTTGCAAGGCCATGTGTGAGTTCTGCGGTTGATTCCCGGCACCAGATAAAAGATGTGTAAGAGTCTCAGTGTTCATGCAACCACAGTGAGTTTAGCTGTTTGGTTTTATTTCTGCCTTGCCATTTTTTTCTTTTGTCTTTTTTGAGACAGGGTCGTGCTATGCAGTTCAGGCTGGCTCTGAGCTCACTTTGTAGCCCAGGCTGGTCTCAAACTTGCAGTGATCTCTTGCCTCAGCCTCCTGAGTGCTGGGATTACAGGCATGTGTCACCCTGCCTGGCTTGTCTTTCTTTTTTTTTGTGGATCTGGGGATTGAACTCTGGCCCTTGCACTTGCCAGGGAAGCGCATGTTCCACTGAGCCACCTCCCCAGCTCATGCCTTTCTTGTTAATTTTTTTTTTTTGTCTTTTTGAAACAGGGTCTCACTATGCAGTTCACGCTGGCCTTAAGCTCACTTTGTAGCTCAGGCTGGTCTTGAACTCACAACAATCCTCTTGCCTCAGCCTCCCAAGTGCTGGGATTACAGGCCTGCGCCACCACGCCTGGCTTTCTTGTTAATTTTTAAAATTAACAAGCCTAATTTTAAAAATATCTAGCTTTGGAGTGCAAGTTGGCAAATTTTTCCATAAGGTTAAAGCAGTCTAGAAAAATGAAAGTGTTTTTGGAGTTTTGGGATAGGAAGACCTATTTGAGGCAGTTATCAAAATGAGTTTAAGAAATAATGGGTTGAACCAAACAGATTTATTTTTGGTCTTTTTGGGACAGGGTCTCACTATGTAGTTAGGCCAGGCTGGTCTTGAACTTGTGACAGTCCTCCAGGATACTGGGATTACATTTCTATAGGTCATAGCAGTGGAATATTAGCTGTTGCCTATAGTTCAGTTAATATAATTTCAAATAATGATAAATCTTTTCTGATAGGATGGAAAGTGGCAAATTTGTACTTCTTTCCAAGTTTCAATTTGTATTTTCTAGTTCTTTTCACTTGTTCTGTGTACTTTATGACCCCATGCTAAAGGGCTAAAGAGTAATTATTACTTCAAGAATATATTACAGGGGCCAGGGAGATGGCCCAGTGGAATAAGCACTTCCCTGGCAAGTGCCAGGGCCTGAGTTAAATCCCTGGTTCTGCCCCCCCCACAAAATAAACATATAAATAAATATATAAATATACATATATATATATAATTACAACTATATTCAGAAATAGGTATAGCATAGCTGTAAGGCTGAGGCAGGAGGATCTCTGGGAGTTCAATGCTAGCCTGAACTACATGGGGAGACCCTGTCTCAAAAAAAACCCAGATAAAAACAAAAGGTAAGTAGACTTGAATTTGAAATAAGAGTAGTTGTATATCAGGTATGGTGGCAGAGGCCTGTAATCTAGCACTCAGAATGCTCAGGCAAGAGTTGGAGACCAGTCTGGGCTACAAATCAATTTCAAGGCCAGCCTGAACTGCATAGTGAAACCTTGCCTCAAAAAGTCAGAGCCTGCCGGGCGTGGTGGCTGCATGCCTGTAATCCCAGCACTTGGGAGGCTGAGGCAGGAGGATTATTGTGAGTTCGAGACCAGCCTGAGCTACAAAGTGAGCCTAAAGTCAGCCTGAACTGCATGGTGAGACCTTGTCTCAAAAAGACAAAAAAAAAAAAAAAAAAAAAAAAAAAAAAAAAAAAAAAGAGTCAAAGCCTCTCCCAAAAGTGTATGTGTGTATTTCATTTTTATATTACTTTTTTTTTTGCAGAACCAGGGATTGAACTTAGACCCTTGCACTTGCCAGGGAAGTACTTATTCTACTGAGCCATCTGCCTGGCCCCAATATTTATTTTTTTAACTGGGAATTGAACTCAGTATCTAGATAGGCACTGTGCCATTGAGCTATATCACCACTCTATAAATTTATATTAACCTACAGAAATTTCAACTTAACTGTTAATTTAGTATTTTATAATCTCCTGGTTCTGGTGACATGTAGTCTAAGATCAAAGGGAAATTTTTTTGGACTTGAGGATCATCTGTGACATGGGATCAATTTACCCTCTGAATGAGAAAATTGGGTATGAGGAAAATTCTTAGATATGACTATAGGTTTTGAGGTAAGTACGGAATACTCCTGCTGCTGTAATTTCTCTCTTTCTGTCTCTCGTTTTAACTTTCTGCAAAGCTTTATTCCAGAGGGGCTCAGTCCTTGGCAGCTGTCTTCCTCTTGGCGGCCAGCACGTTGCTCAGCTTCTCACGCTTCTTCTTGGTGCAGATGTGTGTCCCCAGCCTTTTCTTGATGAACTTGAGGGCACATTTGTCCTTGGGGCAAGCGCACACCTCCTGGATCATGTCCCGCAGGAACTTGAGGTATTTGGTGAGACGTCTGGGATGGCAGCTGTGCATTGGTTTGCTCACATTCTTAGTCACCTTGTGGCCCCTATTGGGGCCCATGGGTGTGGGATAGCGGAGGGCCGTGGCCTTCTGTGATGGTTGCTGTGGTGGAAGGCACTGTAATCTCTTCATCTCAGTCCATTAACATTTTAAAGCTATGGATGCTTGGATGTTATGTTTTATTAATTCACAGGTAATGTTTTATATAAACTACAAGTAGAAACTAGAAGGATTGGGGGCAGAAGGTGTGAGAGAAGTGGTGGGTGTAATAGAGGAAGAGGGGCAAGACCTGGGCACACCTGTAGTCCTTGCCCTGGGTGGACGAGGCAGGAGAATCCTGCGTTCAGGGCCAGCCGGGACTACAGAGTTAGGTCCCTGTCAAACAAGGTGTACATGGAATACGGAGGTGTTTCTTCTTTTTTGCCTCTCCCTTCATAGCCTGCCTGTGGTTCTTTTATCATTTTCTTTCTTCTGCTATCATATCCCTCTCCCTTTCAGGGCTCTGAAGAAAACTTTGAACTTATGTATTGTCTCTGAACTTGCAAGGAAATCTTAAAAAGAATTCAGAGTACTTCCAGTATTCCAGGCTGACTAGGCCCTTTAACAGATAACAGAAGTGAGCTATTTATACATCTGTACAAAGTGCTGATTTAAAAACTTCTGAATCAGTTTATGGCAGGGTGATATAGTTACTAACCTTTGCAAGTTTTTAAAGCAGTAACCAGTTTGAGAGTGGTGTGTTATGGGTTAGAGTAATGTTTATGCATTCATGAAATTTTACTAGAGGCTTTTTTCCATTTAAACTCATTTTTATCTTTTTATTTGATTGATAAAGGAAATGGTCAATGATAAAGCTTTTTCCAGCTTGGCCTACTGAGATTCCAAGGAAAGCTTGATTTATGGCTCTTAGAAAATAGGAACCAAGAATTCTGATTCCACCTCACTTGACTGAATGTGCTTGCATTCTGTGATCTGATACTTGCAGAAAACTTGAAACTGAAAAACTAGAACTCCATCTTTTTTTTTTTTTTAGACCTGCATCTTAAATTTTTGGGATTTAAAAAAAAAAGCTAGTGAAATGTTTTAGTATATAGAAGGCTGATAATTCATTTACATTCTATGTAAATATTAGATCCAAGATTTTAGAGAAGGAATAACCACTGAAACATTTCAGCTTTCCTTCTGTCAAGCATAGCGTGAAAATAGCCTTTTTGCTGGGCGTGGTGGCGCATGCCTGTAATCCCAGCACTCTGGAGGCTGAGGCAGGAGGATTATTGTGAGTCAAGACTAGCCTGAGCTACAAAGTGAGCTTAAGGCCAGCCTGAACTGCATAGTGACACCCTGTCTCAAAAAAAGACAAAAAAAAGAAAATAGCCTTTCTCTTGCTGAAAATGCCTTTGGATGCCTGAGTGCGTTGTGTCAGAGCTTTGCTATGGTAAAGTATATATGAGGAAAAGTGGATTATTTCATTTTGGAAAATTAAAAAGCCTCATCCTAATAAAGACATCTTTTTTCTCTTGGCCCCCATCCATTCTGAATCAAATGTTGGAGGACTGTGTCATACATTCCTTCTTAGATGGAATCCACATTTGGAGAACAGGTTGAAATTACAAACTGAACAGCCCCACTGATGATCCACACTTCAGCGATGTTTTATGTCTTCTTTGCAGAGTTTTTGCTACATATGGAAAAAAGTCTTGTGTTTGAAGCATAAGTTTGTTTGCTTTGGGTGTGTGTGTGTGTATGTGTGTGCGCACACGTGCGCACGCATATGTGCATATGTGTCTGTCCATGTGTGGCCTGCAGCTAAACCCAGCATACTCTGATTAATGAACTGCATCCCAGCTTTTTATTTATCTTTTAGTTTTATTACTGTTTTTTAATATCGGGCTCAGTGATTTCAGCTGGGATTATAGGTGTGTACCACCATGGCCAGCTCAGCAAGCCTGGCAACAGGGCTGATGTGGGCTGTGGTGGTGGGGATCGAACCCCAGTCCTTGAGCTTGCCTAAGCAGGTGCTTAGTCTGCTGAGCTATCTCGCCGGCCCCCAGCTTTTTATTTTGTTTTATTTTATTTTTTTGATGGAACCGGGGATGGAACTCACGCCCTTGTGCTGCAGCTTTTTATTTTTGAGACAGTGTCCCAGTAAATTTGACTGTGGTGGGCTTGAATTTAGCAACCTCTTGTCTCAGCCTTCCAACAGGGTGCGTGCCAGGCCTTTGGAATGGAAGGTCAGAATGCCACTGACTTACCTGCTTCCCTAAAGTAATTTCTTTCTTCCTGCTACTAGGAATCAAACACAGTACCTTACACTTGTTAGGCAAGTGCTTATGCCACTGAGCTATATCCCCAACCCAGTTTTTTTTAACCATGGATGGTATGTTGGGTGCATCCAATCATCTAAAACATATACAAACTTACAGCAAGCAAGAAATGAGAGCTAGGGTGCTGCGATGCTTGTGAAAGGAAAGAAGAAATGGAGCCCAGCCATATTTGAGATAAGGGTAATCGGAAACAGGCAGAGTGGGTGTGGGTTTGGGAGAAGAGAAGAGGTGGGCTTTGGGGACTATCAGCCAAAGCACAGTTGTTCTTTGGGTGCTGGCACTTGCCATATACAAGCGTGTCTGCCTTTGTACTCGTTTTTTTTTGGTGGAACTGGGGATTCATCTCAGGCCCTTGCACTTGCCAGGCAAGCGCTTATTCTACTGAGCCATCTCCCCAGCCCTTGGTTTTTGTATTAAAGGAATTTTAAGATCTATGAATCAGTGACTTGGCATTGTATCTATCATATTTCCAGCTGTGGGAGATCTTTAATTTCTAAAATTCGATTGCTTTCATCTCCTGGATGACTTATTAAGTGCAGGTTAATTTGCCCAGAGTTAGAATTATTAAGATATCCCTAAGGCAATTCAGTACGGTTGAAAGAACAAGAGTAGTCACGAGAAACAATTGGAGAAGGATAGAAGACAGTCTGTAATCAGTTGCTAAATTGTGGTGGCCAATGCTTGTGATCCCAGCATGGGGGAAGGCTGAGGCAGGAGGATCCTTTGGGATTCCAGACCAGCCTGGGCTACAGAGTGGACTCAAGGCTGCCCCAAACTGGATAGTGAGACCCTGTCTTAAAAAAAAAAAAAAATTGTGGTGATGATACTTGATATAGCAGGGCTCAGGCTTGGGGCAGAGGCATTCATTCATTAAACTGATAATTTGTTGATATCTCCTGTTTCAGTAGCCCTTTGGTTATTGGGCTCTCTAGAAGCCGCTGGAGCAGAATGCTTCTGCCATCATCATCCTCTCTGGTGAGAGGGGCTTTTCTTTGTGAGGCTTTTATTCTGATGATAACTGTGTGTAAGATAATTTTGAATGGTGGTAGGAGTGGTAGAAGAAACTTTCTTTTTTTGTCCTTTTGAGATTAGGTTTCACTATTTAGTTCAGTCTGACCTTGAACTCTCTATGTGGCCCAGCCTGGCCTCAAACCGATTCTCTTGTCTCAGCTTCCTGAATCCTGGGATTGAAGACATACAACACCATGGCTGGCGACTTGGCTCCTTGCGAAGACTGTTTGACTTGGAGTGGTGGAGTCAGTCATTCACAGGCCTGGGGTGCTGTTCGCTGTGGAGGCTCAGGTGGCCTCCACAGGCAGCCCTCAGGAAGAGCTTCTGTGAAGAAGACTTGGCTGGCTTAGTGAGTAGGGGCTAGGTAGGTCCCTCTAGGCGATTGATACTAGGACTGTGTGAGAGAACCAAGGAGAAACAAACCAAACCGAGGCGGGTCAGTCCAGAGTTGAGTGGGCTGACTGCTGCTTTCTCACCCTTCAGAAGCCTGGCTTTCCTAGGTAGTGATCAGAATTAGTGGAATGCGCATGTCAAAGGGCTTAGCCTTATCACCACTTTTTTTTTTGGTCATTGGATTATCTAGTGTGTGTGGTACTGGGGACTGAACTCAGGGCCTTGTTCCTGTGAAGCAAGCACTTTCCCACTAGGCTACCTCCCCAGCCCACCTTCTGTTTTTATAGACAGGGTCTCAACTATGTGGTTCAGGCAGGCCTCAGTGAGTCCTGCCTCTGCTTCCCAAGTGCTGGGATTAGGGTGTACACCACCATGCCCAGCTTGTCATTATGTCATACCAAAGGTCTGTCCTCTTGCCCTCATGCTGGTCAGTTGCCTTAGAATGGGGCCCAGGCTGACTTTACCAATGGGTAGATAGGAGACTTTTGCTTCAGTTTTCTCATCTTTGTAGTAAGGAAACTGGGACAGATTGTAGAGTCCCTTTCTAACTAGAAGTTATGTGATTCACAAGTGTGAGGTGAACTTTGAAGGCAAAGCAGAACAGTGACTCTTCTTGTAATATAAAGTCCTGCCATCACTGCCACGAGTCTTTGTGGCCCTGGGGCTGGACACCAGGGCCGTGCAGGTGCTGGGCAGGTGCTCTACCATTGGGCTACATCCCCAGTGGCAGCAACACCATGTTTTCAGTTGGGTTCCTTTTGACTTTGTCTCCTCCCTTTGGTGAAGTCCTGAGCCCCTGAGGAGGGCTGAGGTGTCTGCCCCTCATCTCTGATGCAGGGCCTTGCTTCTGGGGGGAGCGAAGAGAGAGTACCCCTGTGCAGTGCGGTTGGGACACTTGCCTGGGACACAGGACTTGGGAAACTGTTCTGAAGTCTGTCTTTGAAATTGTCATCCTGGAAGAGAAAGGCAAAAAATGTTCTGTATGTCCAAGAATTCTATGGGAGTGTCTGCGATATGGGGAGTGCTCTCTCCTTTGTCCTCCAGGTAATCTTTTTAAGTGTTCATCTGTGAAATCGGTCCCCTCCTCCAGCTTGACACTTCAGCTTTTAAGAGCCCTGGGTTCATCCCTCAATTCTCTAGGTAGCTGGATTTGAAGTGGAAGTGAGTATTACATGCCCCCAGTGATTCTCTACGTGGTGGCTTCCTACCTAGGAGCATTCGCGGCGCTGTGGCTCCCAGGAGTTTGCTGTTTTCCCAAGCATGGGAATCACTGAATAATTTAGAGTGCTGTCTCTTCTCAGTTCCTCCCTCTCCTATTCCCTTTGGTTAGTTTGAGCAGTTGCTTGCCCCTTGTCCTCCCCCTTCCCAGGTGACATAGATGCCAGGTGCCACGCTGCCACCAGAAGGGAGTCTGGTCGTTTCCCTGGTACCTTAATTACCGGGAGCAGTTCAATTATGAACAGTTCTGCAGGGCAGCTGTGGCCCGGTGGCACTGAGCAGTAAGTGGGGGAGGGGCGAGTGAGGGGAGCCAGAGGAAGCACTTGTGCTTGAAACAGGAACTCACCAGGGGCGCTGCTGAGCATCATTTTGTTATTTTTATTAATAATGATGAGCCATTTAAACATCAGTGCAGAGAAAACATTTTTTTTTCTACCACCAGGTGTCCTGAAAGTATAAATAGGCATTTACACCTTTTGTTTGCATGTGTTAACCAGCCACAAACTTGGAAAGATTAGGGCAAAACCCCTAAAAATCTTTCCTTAAAAAATGCAATTATTTTGTGTTCAGTTCTGTCTGTCTGTCTGTCTGTCTGTCTGTCTGTCTGTCTGTCTGTCTGTCTGTCTGTCTATCTATCTATCTATCTATCTATCTATCCATCTTGCTCTATTATTTAGGCTGGCCTAGAACTCAGAGTGAAACTCCTGCCTCAGCCTCATAAGTGCTGGGATTACAAGTATGTACCACCATGCCTAGCTTTGGTGCATTTTCATTATGCCTTCATAGTTTCAAATTGTTGGCTTTTTTTTTTTTTTTTCTTTTTGTATTTTAGGGAAGGATCTACAGGGTGTTTTACAGGTGCGTACCACTACACCCTGTTGCTGTTGCCATCTAGGTACACCCCAGGATCGGCCGACCCGAGGCCTCTGTGCCTGTTGCACGTGCTTTACTCTGCAACTTGGCCAGACTTGTTGGTAATTTGTATATTTTTGAAGAAATATTTATGCAAGTCTTAAACCAATTTTTATATTGAGTTGTGTCATTTATGAGTTCTTTATATATTTTGAATATATATATATTTTTATTTTATTTTATTTTATTTTATTTTATTTTATTTTATTTTATTTTATTTTATTTTATTTTATTTTTTTTTGGTGGCGGGACTCAACCTGCCCATGGGGCCCAATATTTAGAATAGTATTAGGCTCCTATTAGATATGAAGTATACAGATGTTTTCTCCAAGGTGGGTTTCCTCTCTCCTCGGTGCCCTTTGATGCACAGAAGTGTGGCTGTTTTGTGTTTTTTGTTTTGGCACTGGAGCTTTAACCAAGGGCTTTCAAATTGAGCATTCTCAGTCTCACCTTCATTTTTTATTCTGAGGGAGGTTCCCACTAAATCATTAAGTTGCCCAGGCTGGTCTAGATTTGCAGTCTTCCTGCTTCAGCTTTCCGTTGGTATGCAGCATGATGCCCAGACATTTTTAATCATTTCCAGTCCGAAAGTTGTAAAATCCAATGAAGTTCAATTTATCTAGTTTTTCTTTTATTTGTACAGTTTCTTCTTTTGAGGGTGGTGGAGATAGAGCTTAAGGGCCTTTACTACTGAGCTGCTTCTACTGCTTTTTTTTTTTTTATCCTTTTATTTATTAAGATGAGGCATTTTCTAAGTTGTTGAGGCTAGCTCTGGACTTGGGGTCCCCTGCCTCAGCCTTCTGATGGCTGGAGTTGCAGTCGAGTACCCGTGGTATCTGGCCGTTTGTGCTCTTTAATATACTGCCCTGTATGGATGGAGATGTTTAACTTTTACTCCCTACTCTGTTCCCATGAAAGTGTTAACAAATTACTGATTTGAGTTTTGAAAAAACTGGAATCAGGCTTTTTTGTTGTTAGAAACAAAGAAATTAGGGCAACCCTCATTTTTTCTTTAAAATGATGACTACCATACCTGAAATGTTCACAGATTCTGTTAAGTGTTTTGTGTTTGAAGAATTATACAGCCTCTCCTGATGAATGCAGGCCTATCTCTGTCTTCTTTGATATTTCTTACTTGTTGATTACCTTTTTTAGTAGGACTGAAATATTAACTTGAGTTTTCACACATCTAATTGTGGTCTCTTGCATGTAAGGCAGAGTAGATGTTGGGATGCCCGCTTTTTGGTATCAGGGACAGGACTGCTTACAGTTTTATTTTTTGTCTTTTTGAGACAGGGTGTCACTATGTAGTTCAGGCTGGCCTTAAGCTCACTTTGTAGCTCAGGCTGGTCTCGAACTCACAATAGTCCTCCTGCCTCAGCCTCCAGAGTGCTGGGATTACAGGCTTGCGCCATGCTTACAGTTTTAACATAAATATAGAAGACATTTGGGTAATAAAGGTTGAAGATCATAATTAAATGCGGAACCCTATTTCTGAAAGTAGGGAAAAGTGCTGGACCCCAGATCTCTAATAACACCTATCATAGAGCCAGATATGTAGCTCAGTGGCACAACACCTGCTTGGCGAGCGCAAGGCCCTGTGTTTGAGTCCTGATACAAAAAACAAACAAAGAAAAGAGAAAGTTTTTTTTTAAATCCTAGCATGTAATAAATGGTGGCTAAAATTTTTTTTGTATTAATACATGGTTCTGATACATATCGGATGTATTCATCAGGCGGAATTGGTACATACACAAATCATAACTTAGTTCTTTTTTTCTTTTTCTTTTTTGAGACAGGATCTTGCTGTGCAGTTCAAGCTGTCCTGAGCTCACTTTGTAGCTCAGGCTGGTCTTAAACTTGGAATAAACCTCCTGCCTCAACCTTTGAGCACTGGGATTACAGGTGTAAACCACCACGTCCGGCCTGCATGTTAGTTCTTTTTATTTTTCCTTCCTCCCTCCTTCTCTTGATCTATCTCCCTTTGCAGAATGGCTGCCTCCCAGTTTCTTAGAAGCTATCTTTTATTTTTGCAGAACTGGTGATTATAATAAAAACTATAAGGTATGACTCTTGAGTCTGATATGGTTGTTTTCGGGGGAAAGGGGATTCTTTGAAAGTTGATCACTAATTTACTAGAGCTCTCCCTCTCCCCTACTTCCTTGGGCTGTGACTCTGGCACAGGGTAGCAGGTGGCTATGGGAAAGCCCAGGAGGGAGCCCTGATGACTAGGCGAGGTGTGATGTTACTGGGATTATTTTTTCTTCTCTTTCCTCCATAACATCAGAAATTAAAGACTGCTAAAGAATACAGAGGTAGAAAAATGTTGTATGTAAAAATCAGCCAGATTCTTGGAATTCTGGTATAGTGAAATTTGTCAGTTTGGTCTTTCTCCCTTGGTATCAGCTGAATTGTACATGCGTTTATCTAAGTGAGTATAATAATAGTGATTGTTGCCAGATGGAAAAGTCAGAAAACTTCTATATTTTAGGACTTAGGATGAAAGAAAAGACTACAAATGGCTTTGTATTTGTCTGATTTGATTGTTTTCCTACAGGTAAATTCATTAGTTTAATCACTGTGGGATTACACCTCTCCTGGGTGTGGGGGTGCAGTAGGAAGGTAGATACTGGGTCTTTTTGTTGTTGTTTTTGGGCAGAACCAGGGATTGAACTCAGGCCCTTACGCTTGCCAGGGAAGCTCTTACTCCACTGAGCCATCTACCTGGCCCTATTGTCTACTTCTTTTTGTGAGGGGTGAGGAAGAAATATTTTCTGAAATTGGAAGTCCATGGGAGTAAAATGGAAAGTAACTCTGTTATTCCTAAATGTCTAGTCTGTTGTGTTCTGTGTTAACCTGTGGCTAAGGGAAGTAACTAGGCCTTTATTGTGAAGATTAGGGTTTTGGTCAGAGGCCCATCTGTACTCTTGCTTTTTGTTGTTGTTTTGAGCCAGGGTCTCACTATGTAGTTCACACTGGCCACAAACCGAGTGGGATTTAGGGTAGGGCGGTTGGCCGGCCTCAGCCCCCTCTGGGGGGGAGGGGGCTGGAGTAGACCCATGTGCAGCCTGCTTGGTGCATGTTGGCTTTGCTCCCTGCAGTCTCTCGCTGTGCATTTCGGGCCTGCTTTATTTGTCTGGCTGGGAATGACTTGAGCGGGAAGAAGTTACACGTTTTGGTTTTGCTGTTGGCTTAATTTTCTGTTTCACTGTTAGCTTGAACTGCCTGGCCTTTTCAATGTGCATTAGGAATCTCAAGATTTATAGGAATTAGATGATTTGCACTTCTGAATTTCGTTTGGCACAAGGGAAATTAGATTAAAGTATTTTTGCAGTTAGCTCTATGTCCATATTTTTTCTTAATTATTTTATTATAGAAAATTAAAAAGAAAAACTTGGATTGGTGCAAGTTTGTGATTGCAGCTACTTTTTAGGCGGAGGCAGAAGGATCATAAATTGAAGGCCAACCAGGGTAATTTGGGAAGGTCCTTCTCAAAAGATAACAAGGGCTGGGGATGTAATTAAGTGGTAGAGTGCTTGCTTATCTTGTGTGAGGCCCTTGATGTACTCCTCTTTTTCTCTTCTGTCCCCTGTTGACAAAAGAATTCAACAGAATTGGAAGGAATAGTAAATGGACCTCAATGAGGTAATTTCTTGATGTGACCAGAGATTTGTCATGAGATAATATAAAAGTGGAAGAGCCAGAGCTGCCACTTTCCCCACAAAAATAACAATAGAGAACATATGAACCCTCATCATCACTGGACTTTTTGAAGACTTTTGGAGAACTTCAGTGATTGTATTTTGATTCTGGTGTGCTGCTGACCCAGGGACTTGTCCATGTAAAGGGATGACAAGCTGCAGGTCAATCGGCAGGAGTATGGGGGAGGTCATTTGTCAGGTGGGTGCAGGGATTGTCACCAGTTCAGTGCTCAGTCACCTGGCTACAGCTACTCAGTGAAGAGTAGTAGCAAAGGAAACTTGTCTCTATCAGCAACTCCAGGGTCTGAAGCAGTTGATTACAGTGAGGTTTCCAGAGGACTCCCCCATTACCATGCTTTTCATTTGAGCCTTCAGTTCAGGCTGTGAATAGGTGCATTTGTAGGGAATCTCACCTCCCATGGTAGAGTGTGGGAAGGTAGGCGCTGCTGGGCTGGAGCAGGTGCCAGGGCCACAGCACACCAGTGTGAGGCGCTTTGGCGGTGTGCTGGGGGGAGGGAAAAAGAGAGGGGGAAAAGAGGTTGGAGGTTGGGGGGGAGAGCATGCGAGCACACTTCTTTTGAGTCCAGTGGCCTTTTTTGAATCTGTTGCTGTTTTCTGTACCTCTTTGTATCAGCTTTGGCGAAGGCCAAATGAGTGCTTGCAAGAATGGCAAATGATTCTTCTTGTAGGATTTGTTTTGGCACAGATTTTGTGGTTTGTGTTTAATATGGTTCTCCCTGAGCCACAAATTAAAGAATACCACTGAGTAATTTTAGTATTATTATGCTGTTAATTTATTAACTATAATTAAAGCGGCAAAACAATCTTTATAAATTGCAGCTACGGTTGCAGGTTTGTGTTGTATGTGTGAGAAAAATGCTCTCTATCATGGATATTGAGATTTAGGAGTAGATTATTTATGCAAGCCATGTCATCATATTTAATTAGAATCTAAGAAATGTTACCACCCTTGTTCTGTTGAACAGCTTTTTAAGTTATTCAATCAACTTTAGGAGTGACAAAAGGAAATTATACTAATTTTTTCTTAATTATCTTTTCATCAGTTTTTTATTTCTTTGTTTTCCTCTTGCTTTTATGTACACACAGGTATTTGAAAAATTTGCACTTTATGAATTTTTAGACTGAGAGAAAAGAATGGAAGCAATTTAGTAAATGCTGGATTTGTAGAAGAATAACCTTTTATAGTGGCTTTGCTATAAAAGTTTTCCTAGGATACTGTTTCCCCTCCTGTAACTAAATGCAGCACCTTGGTGTGAGATGACTTCTGGCCAGGGATTCTTGAGACGGAAGCTGTAAGGAACACACACTGGCTGTCTTTATGCTATGTGGGAAGCTGGACTGGAAATTCTAGCTGCTTTGGTGTCAAGGCTGCTTCTAATCTTACTCCTAAATACTATTGATAAAACTGAATAAAAGAATTTAAAATTTCATCAACTGTTATAATGCTGGGAAATTTAATGTGGAAATGTGATAGTTTGTCTCTTCTCTGATTGGGCCCCACAGAGTAGGCATCAGCCTTTATCAGAACCCTGTTTGACCCGCATGATTGTTTTTCTGTGGTTTTTAAGGTGGAGGTGAATGATTAAGAAACGGTTCCTCTGGAGTGCAACCAAAGGCCCAGGCTTCCCTGGCTACAGTAAACACACTTTGCTGTTGCCATTGGTCTTTTGTTTCTTCACCTGATCCCTGTGACACACCTTGCCCTTTTCATCTGCAATGAAATACACACCTGGCATTAATTCCTGTGGCTATCTCCAGGCCAACAGGGGCTACCTAGTACCCCTCGAGAGGTCCCACTTGGGTGCATCCAACATACTTCTATGCTTGAGAGTAGTTAGAAATGATTAGGTTGAAGTTAAGTGTGATATTTTCTCCCATCCCCCTTTAATAAAGCCTATATGGATAATATACCATTGATAATGTGATAGTTTTTCTTTGCAGAGGTGATTTTTAAAAAAAAAAAATTTGTATTTTAGGGAAAGGTCTACAAGGTGTTCAAGGTCTTACTACTAGATTGGACTCAGTGATCTGCCTGTTTTATAGCCTCCCAAGAGCTGAGATTACAGGCTTGCGCCACCACATCCAGTTTCAGTTGCTGTCTCAGCATACCCAGGGGTGGGGCCAGCATAGTACAAAGGTGATTGATTATGTTATATAGTTTTGTTAGTATGATATAAGCGTTCCTAAAGATCACCACATTATGCATAATGGCTTAGTAAGACTACAGAGCTTATGTAAAAAGATGGGTCTAGATACAAACCACTCATAAGCATGATTAGTGACATTAACAAAAAGGACTTTAGTGAAAATAGCACAATTTTATACATTAAATAACTAAATACCCCTAGGACCTTCACACTGAGCTATATGTCCTATATTTTAAAAAATTTTTATTCTGAGACAGAGTTGCTAAGAGACCAAATTGCCCTTTCTGGGCTGGAGCTGCGATCCTCCTGTGCCAGCCTCCTGGAGAGTAGGGATTATAGGTATGCGTCACCTTGCCCAGCTTCTGAGCATAGCTTTTTTTTTTTTTTTTTTGGTGGAACCAGGGATTGAATTTAGGCCCTTGGGCTTTCAGGGAAGCACTTATTCCACTGAGCCATATCCTGGGCCTTGAGCATAGCTTTTTTGATCAGTCCCTGACACGTGACACACTGCTCTGTGCCAGCCCATTTGGGCACGCTTCAGTCTCAGACATGCTGCAGTCTCTGGTGGACTGCCTGCTCCTCCAGCCACTTACACTGTAGCCCTTACCACAAACCAGCTGCCGGCACGCATGCCCCCTTCGCCCCCCAACCCTTTACACCTGCCTGCCATCTCTACTGCTCTTCCTCGAAGGACCTGGCTCTGACACTGGGGATAGGGCCGAGCTCAGATGTGTGTGTGTGTTCCCTTTCTCCCAAGGACACCTGTTTAGTGTGCACACACCTACCCAAGGAATTATTTCAGAAGATGATCAAAAAAATACGTTGGATGTTAAATGTTATTGCAGCAAAAGACTTGTTGCCATCAGTGCCCTTCCCTCCTGTGGGATGCGCTTCTTGAACCCAGGTTCTTGCTGCAAAGCAGTTCTGGAAAGCCGGGTGTGGTGGCGCATGCCTGTAATCCCAGCACTAGGGAGGCTGAGGCAGGAGGATTGTTGTGAGTTCGAGACCAGCCTGAGCTACAAAGTGAGCTTAAGGCCAGCCTGAACTGCACAGTGAGACCCTGTCTCAAAAAAAGACAAA
>PVKA01008180.1:0-24303 GCA_004027165.1 Ctenomys sociabilis | reverse complement strand
GGCTGTACTGACCTAGTAGCGTGTGCAATGCCCTGGGTTCGAGTCCCCAGCACCCCATGACACTCCTGTCTCCTGACGTGTGTGTGTTTTCTTCCCATAGTTTGCACATTTTTGGCTGAGCAAGAGGGCAAGAGGGTGACAGAGTAATAAGTTGAATCCACATTGTTATGATTCATCTTCATTTCCCTTCCTCAGTCTTCCCTGACTCGAAGGCCATCTTTCCTGGATGCCTGATTGAGTGGGTGGTTGGCGGGGCTGCCTCTTCCTTTAGTCCTGCACTGGCTCCTAGCTCTGCATGTGTAGCCCTTTCCGGACGTGTTTTGCAGTCGTGTCCCTGGAATACACCAGCTCTCTGAGGAGTAGCTGTCCCTGAGAGGAGGAGACCAAGGCTGGTGAGGTGTGTTTAGCCCAGTCACCTGACTTGCTGTAACTGGAACCCGGCACCCTGCCCCCAGCCTGTGCTCCTGAATGAGTCAGGGCTCTCCGTGGGTTATACTGAGTGCTTTCTAATGGTGCTGGGGACCTAACATAATAACTGAGTTCTTTACTCACAGTATTTGATTCTTTTTGACTTAGCAGAGGAAATATAAATTCTTGGAAATTTGTAGCTGAGAAATGAAAAGCAAAAGCCATTAGCTGTTGGGAATCATTGTTGCTAAATGACATTAAAATACTTGAGTCAGCACAGAACACACTGTAGGTGTGCAACTTAGATAAACTTTAAACTTTGCTTTTCTGAGTTTCTTGTTTTTTCTGTTTTGGAGACAGGGTCAGTTCAGGCTGGTCTTGAATTCACTGTAAAGCCCAGGTGGCCTTGAACTCTTTTTTTCTTTTTGTCTTTTTGAGACAGGATGTCACTATGCAGCTCAGGCTGGCCTTAAGCTCACTTTGTAGCTCAGGCTGGTCTCGAACTCACAACAATCCTCCTGCCTCAGCCTCCCAAGTGCTGGGATTACAGGCATGCGCCACCACACCTGGTTTAGCCCTTTTATTTTGAGACAGAGTCTTGCTCTGTAGTTCAGGCAGTGTTGAGCTCACGTTGTAGCCCAGGCTGGTCTTGAATTTGGAACAATCCTCCTGCCTCAGCCTCCTGAATGCTGGGATTACAGGAATGCACCACCATGCCTGGGCCATCCTGTGTTTTTGACATTTTTCAGGAGCAAGTATGAACTGTTTTGTACATACGTCTCTCCTCACAGCAGCTTGTTTTCATGGTTGGGATTAGGTAGCTGTGAGGCTGCTGTCTGGGAGTGGGGCTTGACCCCACGTTTCTTCTGCAAAGGCTTGTCCTTTCTGCATAGCTGCAGGCCTGTACTGGCATCACACTGGCACCTTGACCTCAGTTTTGATGCTGACAGTGGAGCCTGGCTGATGAAGTCTGGGCAGAAATGCCCACTGCTAGCTTAGTGGTTGTGTTTTCGGTGGATGGGTGAGGGCTACTGCTAGGACTGAACCCACGGCTTTGTAAATGCTGCACCAGTGTTCTAGCCCTGAGCTGTACCCCAGCCAGGCCTTTTGCCTCCCCCAACCCCAAGGGTCTTGCCGAGTTGCCAAGTTGCACAGGCTGGGCTTGAACTTGTGAGCCTTCTACCTCAGCTTCCTAGAGTCCTGGGGTTAGAGGTTGTATCATCAAACCTGGTGTTTTGAAGGCCCTTAAAGTGGAGAGGCCAGGAAGCTGGTTTCTTGATGATTTATAATCATGAGAATAGTAAAGGTATTTATATTCAGAGTTTCTGAATTTCTAAAACAAGAGGTGTAGAAATTTTACTTAATAATCTGGCTCATAGGCCCTTAGAAACACTTAGGAAGATGTGTAACCTCTGTTTTGCTAGGTAGGACAAAGGGCATTTACCTGCCCGTGGGAGGGAGGCATGCATTATGTGCACTTGGGAGCCAGCCCTGTCTCCAGGCTCCTGTCCCAGTCCTGCAATTGGCTGGTTCTGTGACTTAGGGCAAGTCACTGAGTGATCCTATTTCTCCTTCAGCGTCCTCATGGGACTGATAATAGTTTCTGCCTAATCGTGAAGTGCTTAGCAAGCTCCCTACAAGGGTGAGCATTCCCAGTAAATGCAAGCTGCTTATAGAATGGATATTGTGCCTATTGGGAGATTGTGCTCTTAGATGTGGACATGGAATGAATTCACATACATGTAGAACAGGACCTGAAGAGCACAGAGAAGGATGTTCAGCATTATGGAGCCTCCCTCTGATTTCATGCACTGGGAAATGGACTCCTGGAGCTACAGCTTCCCAGGCAACACCAATTGGAGTCCTAGTCTCAAAGCAAGAATTCTCACCAGCTACATTGGGGCTTTTCAGAAAGCTGGTACTGGAGATGGTGATGATGATGGTGTGGTGATACCAGGGCTTCTGGTTTTTTTTTTTTTTTTTTTTTGGTTTGTTTGAAGGCAAAGCAGAGAGAGAAGCTTGTATAAAAGTTGAAAAGGCACATTCAACATAACTATTGTTTTGCTTTTTCTTTTCTGTTTTTTTTTTTGAGACAGGTTCTTACTGTGTACCATAGTTCAAGATGGCCTCCCGCCTCAGCCTCCCAAGTGCTGGGATTACAGGTGTGCAGTACCACACTTGGCTCCCATTGCTTTTAGAATATAGACTATAGTGAATAAGTTTAAAAAACAAAAACAAAACAAAAAAGTTGACAAGTGAGAATATGAAAATAGTGAGAAAATATAACTTTAGGGGACATAGATTTAAAATAGGTAAATGAATTGCATCTTTAGAATATGGACAAGCAAGATTGATTCCAGGATGTTTTCCTCCAGAGCGAGCCAGATTATTTGTGTTTTAGGAGCGGTAGTGAGGACAGGTGGTGCAAAGGGCATGGTGGCTTCATAATCAGGGTGATTATGACCAGTCATGGAAGGTTCATTACGGGTCAGATACTGGGTAGGGTTTTGTTTTTTTTTCCAGTAATTTTTTTTTTGCTTATTTTGGATTATAAAAATAACATGTTCATTGTATAAAATTCAGGAAGCATGGCAAAACACAGACAGGCTAAAATCTAACACACATGTAATTTCATTGTTAACATTTTGATGCCATTTCTAGATTTTAATTTGAATTTTTTTCTTTTCTGTATTTAGGAAAGGGTCTATAGGGTATCACTATATAGATTGGACTTGTAGTGATTCTCCTGTTTTCAGCCTCCCAAGTGCTGGGATTACAAGCACACACCACCACGACCAGTCTCAGTCTCTGTTTCAGCATGCCAGAGATCGAGCCCCCAGCCGCTGGGCTCTGCCTCAGCTACCAGGCTGGCCAATTTTAATATTTTGTATGTAATTTCTCAAAAACAACTGAGCTTATAGTATATGTACAATGTTATGTACCTTCTGAAAGTGTTAAAGTGTAGCGTACAGACAAGATGATTATCATGTATTGCTCAGTCCTCTTAAGAAAATGTGGGCTCTACCAAATCCCATAGAGGACCCGCTTTGAGGTACGCTTTGTGAAGCAGACTGCCTGAAGCTGGCCAATCTACCTACATGTTTGTGGGTTTTATTAAAAAAATGAATACACGGTAATCACTTTTTAATTGACACACAGTAATGACACATTTGCAGGTATGGGGTGTCAGTACATGTACACAGTGTGCAGGGATCAGGCTGAGGAGACCAACCAGCACGTCCAGCACCTCAACATACTTCATTTCTATGTTGGGAATATTTAAAATCCTTTTGTTTTGTATTTTGGGGGAGGGTCTACAGGGTGTTCAGGGTCTCACTACTAGATCAGACTCGTAGTGATCCTCTGGTTTACAGCCTCCCAAGAGCTAGGATTACAGAGGTGTACCACCATGCCCAGACTCAGTTGCTGTCTCAGCACGCTGGGGATTGAACTCTCGACCTGTGCGCTTGCTTGCATAAAATCCTATTTTGAAATATTCACTAAGCTGCCCTGGAACATCAGGAATTATTCCTCTGGTCAGTTGTGCCCTGGAACCAGCTCGCCATCCTCTCTCCTCCCTCACAGGCCCTGGAAACCATGTTGTTCTCTGGACTTTTAAATCAACTTTAGCTTCCCTGTGTATGTAAGAACATTTTTTTTTTTTTTTTAATCTTTATTTTATTTATTTATTTTTTTGGCAGAACCGGGGATTGAACTCAGGCCCTTGTGCTTGCCAGTCAAGCACTTATTTTACTGAGCCATCTTCCTGGCCCCTGTAAGAGCATTCTTTATTTTTCTTTCTGTGTGTACTTTTGATGTCAGAATGCTCATTTTCCCATCTAGAAATTGTATCAGGAATTAAAATCACAATAAATTACTTAATCGTCAAGGACATTTTGCCAGGTATAACAAGCCATTTCGATAATTTACAGTTTATCAACACTGTTAATAATAATCTAGGACCAGAGTCCAGGCATAATCTGCTAATTTGTGTTAACTGATTGCCAGGTAACTTGTAGTACATAGAAGAGGAAGCAGCATTCTTTTCTCTCCAAACAAGGGATTGATTTAGCCATGTGCTAAAGAAAAAGCCAAGTATTCAAGGAATATAAACTACAGCTGCATTAAAATCTGAGGGTAGTGGTTCTTCTCTGGACTATTTTGTGTCTTCAGGAAATAACAAAAATAGCATTTCAGGAGCTGGGCGTGGTGGCGCAAGCCTGTAATCCCAGCACTTGGGAGGCAGAGGCAGGAGGATTGTTGTGAGTTGGAGACCAGCCTGAGCTACAAAGTGAGCTTAAGACCAGCCTAAACTGCATAGTGAGACCCTGTCTCAAAAAGACCAAAAAAAAAAAAAGCATTTCAGGAAACACATAGTTTATCTATGATGGACATAGCAATCAGTACACCCTCTTTAGGGTTATTATTCCATTGAAAGATACTGGCAGAGGGGCTGGGGAGATGGCTCGGTGGAATAAGCACTTCCCTGGCAAGTGCAAGGGCCTGAGTTCAGTCCCTGGATCTGCCAAAGAAAAAGAAAAAAGAAAGATACTGGCAATAAATTAGGCGTTAGATTGGCAATTAATTAAATGGCATATAGGAATGTAACATTGTAACTTTTTGCTTCTTTATAGGCATTAAATTTAGCTTTCATAACATACTGTATTATGATTAAGCTGGGTATGGTGGCACATACCTATAATCCCAAGGAAACTGAGGGAAAAGATGTAAATTTGAGCCCGGTCTGGGCAATTTACTTGATTAAAATGATTGCCTCTGTTAAACAATACCTTTCTGAGATTGCTCTTTCATACCGGAGACTGGAAAATTGCTCAGAATACAGTGGGTTGCAAAGAGTGCTTTTTTCTGAAAGAGGGTTATAAGGGTAGGACTCTGCCTGGAAGGGGCATAAGGAAATAGTCTGGGATGACAGCTCTAAGTTACACGGGTGTGTCCTCAAACCCCGGCACGTGTACGCATACTCCTGTGCAGTGCTGCATGAAGGCGGAAGAGCGCCTGGCAACAAAGCCTGTGGTGGAGCATTCAGCCCCAGTGCCTGTGGTACTAGCTCCTTGGCTTCATCCTCAGTACCATACAACTTGAGAGAAAACAGTGAAGCAAATATTGATCTCTAATTAATGATCACATGCTGAAGTATTTTACAGGAAGTATACTAATACCTGCAGTGTATTTGGAAATGTACCAAAAAGTAAGGTGGCATCTGTAATCCCTAGATTTTCTTTTCTTTCTTTTTCTTTTCTTTTTTTTTTTTTTTGGTCTTTTTGAGACAGTCACTATGCAGTTCAGGCTGGCCTTAAGCTCACTTTGTAGCTCAGGCTGGTCTCAAACTCACAACAATCCTCCTGCCTCAGCCTCCTGAGTGCTGGGATTACAGGCATGTGCCACCATGCCCGGCTTTGTAATCCCTAGATTTTTGAGGCTGAGGCAGGAGGGTCAAGAGTTGAAGCAAGTCTGGGCTACAAAGCAAGATGAATATGTGATAAGAAAGCTGATAGTAAAGTCAAGATGTATACAGGAGTTCACTATAACATTCTTTTTACTTTGCTGGCTGAATATTTGAATTTTTCATGATAAAAAATAGTTAAGAGCCAGGTATGGTGGCACATGCCTGTGATCCCAGCACTCATGAGGCAGGAGGATCATAGCGAGTTCCAAGACCAGCCTGGGTAGTGAGCTCAAGGCCAGCCTGAACTGTTAGTGAGACCCTCTCTCAAAAAAAAAAAAGTTAAGTGTTGTTATCTTTAAGGTTCTAATTACCACAAGCTAGAGATGGAGCCATTTGGCTCTAACTACTGCGGTGGTCATTTTTCCTTTGAGATCGATGCAGAAGGGACTTAAGAGCTGTCAGGCAGGTTCTTCATCTTTACTCTGTTAAGCTCTCTCAGTGTCTTTTTCACTGTGTCCAAAGATGATTTTTTTTCCTTATTGTGCTGTATGGACTGATTAGGTAGCATAGACCCTGAGCGGTTGTCAGGTGCACCTGTGTTCATTTCTGCATCTAATGTCCATTGGACACACGGGCAGTGTTTGGCTAAGATTTACTGGCACTCAATGCAAATTTGGAGATTTTAGAAGTAGCTTTCTATTCTTTAAACTTCAGTCTGCCTATTTTTCTGTTGATTTTGAAACTTATTTATTTTTTTGCCTGTTGCTTACTAAGTTTCATTCTCTGTTTCTTCCCTCTGTAGCTCAGTACTTTCTTTTTTTTTTTTTTTTTTTTGGTGGCCAGCTCTACGCACCCTGAGTGTAGCATGTGTTGCTGGGAATCAAACTGCAGCCCCTGCGCTTGCAATTCTAGGATTTTATCGGAACCTTTTTTATGGATGTCAGTTTTCTGATGAAATTTTTTTTTGCTTTTTCAGATTTTATTTTATTTCCAGTCTGTACTTGGCTTGCTGCTTTCTTTCCTCCGATGTTTGTTTGTTACATATTGTTTTAGAGGCAGAATCTTGCTGTGTAGCTCAGGCAGGCCCTGAGCTCACTATGTAGCCCAGGCTGGCCTCAAACTCAGCAGTGATCTTTGTGTCTCAGCGCCCAAGTACTGAAATTACAGACCTGGCCACCATGCCTGACTCGTTTTCTCTTGTATATTAAATATTTTGAATCATCTCTTAGTTGGCTATTTTTACTGAAGACTGGCCATTGTACATGAAAATAAACTAATGGCTCCAGATGATTTTTTCTTTCTCTCCTCACTGCATTTGGTAGGCCAGTGGGAGGGGACTGCGCTAATTCCTGGTGACTGCTATGTGATGTCCCTCAGAGGCCATGTGTAATGAACAGGTAGTCCTAGAGTGACACTGTTGCTTCGTGGTGGAACTTTGGAGGAGTGGACCTCTTGCAAGCTCTGTAGGGCCCTGGGACCAGGTCTTTGAGAGGAGTGGTGAAATCTTGTCCTTCCTTCACTGTGTTCTACTCCTTGGCCATGAGGTGAGTGGCCGTTTTACTGCCACTATGATGTACTGACTCAACCACGGGCTAAAGTGACAGGAACTGATCATAGCCTTCAGATTTAATAAACCAAAATAAATCTTATCTCTTTATAAGTTGATTATCTCAGGCATTTTGTTGCAGGAATGTGCAGCTGACTACCACAGTACCTGAGCTAACTGCCTCAGGAAGATGATTTCAGGCAAGCTTCTTACCTGTGTCCTTAAGGACCCCCATCTGGGAGCCCGAGTGTCACCAGGGCCCTTCCACCACAGTGTATTCCCAGCTTTAATTTTTGTCTCCCTGGTACAAGGGATAGAAGAAAACTCTTCTGTGCTCCTCAGAGGCTTTCAGCTGACCCTCCTGCCCTGGGTAGCAATGAGATTCAGTGTATATGCTAAGGGAAAGTTGGTCCTTTTCCCCAGGATCCTGGCCCTTTTTGTCTACTTCTCTTTCTAAGGACCTGAGATGCTGTGATAGTCTTCTGTGTTCTCTGGCTTTTGGTAGGGCCTCCAGCCCTGTGCTCATAGTGTATGCCTGCTGCCTCAGCTTCACCCAGAATTGGTGTAGGCCTCAAGGGGCAGAACAGCTACAGGAGGTAGTTAGTCTCCCCCTTCTCTTAAGATTTTTGTCTTTTCAAGTCATGGCTGCCTTGGCAGCTCCCCCAGGTCTTCTTTGGCTTTTCTAGTTGTTCTCTGAGGGAACTCTCTTATAACCAGAAGCAGAAGCTTCTTTCTGAAGATCTGTAGACACAATAAAAAAGATATCCAGAGGTCCTTGGTAAGTATTGTAAAGATCCAGAAGCTGACAGCTCTTAGGTAGCAGCAGCAGAAGCTCTTTCATGTAAATCCTATACAAATGTTGCAAGTACTATTCCTTACATTGCAGAAGAGATATTTGTTAACTTGTGCTCCATTAAGGAAGAATTATATGTTTTTTTTTTTTTTTTTTGCGGAACCAGGGATTGAACCCAGACCCTTGTGTTTGTGAGGGAAGCACTTATTCCACTGAGCCATCTCCCCAGACCCAAGAATTGATATGTTGAGAATTGAAACATGTTTACTAATCTAAAAATGAACTAACCAATATAAACAACATTTATGCGTTACTATTTATCTTTATCAATAGCTTATTGGTTTGTTTGTTGAGGCAAGGTCTCACTAGTGTAGTTCAGGCTGGCCTTGAGCTCACTGTATATCCCTCTTTCTGTTTTAGCCTCGGAGTGCAGGGATTATAGATGCGCAGCACCATGCCCAGGTCAGTGGTTAATTTAAAAGTTAAAATACAAAGAATATAAATTGCTGGTTACGGTGCCATACGCCTATCCCAGCATTCTGGGATATCCAGGCAAGAAGATTGTTATTTTGAGCCCAGTCTGGACAATCTGGTGACTTAGGGAGACCATATCTCATGATAAAAATAAAGAATGTTTAAAGGGGTTGGTAGGGGCTGGGGAGTTAGCTTGGCACAAGGATCAAGGTTTGATCCCCACTATCAAGTGTTGTGCTGCCCTTGGAACCCTGGGTGTGGTAGCGCACACCTATAATCCCAGTGCTGGGGAGGTTGACACAGGAGGATCACTGAGTATGAGCTGCATAACAGTCCCTTTACCAAATAAATAAATAGTTGATTTAAAAAAATCTGTGACGTAGCTCAACTGAAGTGCCAGGTTCATGCTGGGTTCATTCAGCCCCAAGAATCTGCCCTCCCTCCCCCAATAGCCAAAGGTGATTTATCTAAGCAGAATCCCTGTATCTCATCTCTTTCATCATTGTCGTTTTGCACTGGAAATTTCTCTGTGAAGGGACTGTCCTGGGCACTGTAGTTGGCCAGCAGCCTCCAGGGCCCTTAGTCTCTAGAAGCCAGTAGCACCCTTTTCTTCAGTTGTGACAGCCAAAACTTTTCCAGGGTCCTGCAGAGCAAAATCATCCCTAGTTGGAACTACTGGTCTAAAAGGGAGGGATTCCTATCTCTAGGTCCATCCAGACTGGGGAGTGGAACTTTGAGTTACTCAGCTCATAGCCTTTCACCATTGCACCCTCCACCAGCCTCATTCCAGACCACAACTCAGTGGTAGACCCCCGCCACCACGGAGGCTGTGAGAGTGTGCCGTTAGGTTGCCTTTTGTGTATTGAGAGCTTGAGTCACTTGTTTGCTTGTTCTGGAACAGAACGCACAGTCTGTTGATTTCTAGTTGATGGTAAGAGCACAGGCAGGATTGGTACGTATTTCCTGGCGTTTTTGCAGAGCAGTAAGCACGGCTGAGTCTATCTCCATTGCTGTCCTTAAAAACTGACGTGAGAGTATCCACTCAGTGAATATAGATTGCCACTTAAGATAGGGAGGAGGTAAGGAGACCAGAATTAGCATAAATGAAGGGAGAGAATAGCCTAGAAGAACTTGCGGCGGACATTTCTGAATACCCTAAGACTGCCAAAGGTGGCTTTAGGTCTCAGCTGCACTTTTTCTTTGTCCTTTCTCTTTATCTTTTCTGACTTGCCAGATCCTGCGGCTCTGATGCCAGTGGCCTTGTTAATAATGCAAGGCTCCTTTGTGGTGCTCCCCTCCCTCCCTTTGGGCCTCCCAGGTGCTGAGTCAGAGACGCTGAACAGCAGGGCAGGACCCTGAACAGGGAAACTGTCTGCAGTGCTCAGAGACTGCCACTTTTGGTGCATGTTTATCCCATAGTAAGCTTTTCACTATAAATAAGGCTTCAACTTGGAAAATACTTTTTGTTATTCCTAAAGAATAGTGTTTTAAAAATTATGCCAAATGGCTAGTAGCTTGGAGTGGGCTTGAAAAGCTGTGGCCTGGAGTCCTTAATTTGTTTTGTACAATTAAAAATGTTTTATACCACTTTTATGTTAGCTTTAGGAGGTGAGCAGATATGCAGGAATGGGACAGATAGTCAACTGCTCCGAGAGTAGTGGAATTCAGGCATGGAGCCAGCAGCTGGCACCACCCCCCAGCCGCCCACAGCCTTCTGTGCAGCCTCTCCAGTGGCCAGCCTGCCACAGCTCAGCAGCTGCTCTCCTTGCTGCCTTCCCCTGAGGCCGGTTTTCGTTCCCATTTTCAGTTGGTTGGGCCCTGAAACAGAAGTGGTATGAGTTGAGAGTGTGCCTTGCACCTGCTGAAGCTGCTTATAGAAACAGTGACAAGGAGAAAGTGTCACTAGGTCTGTGGCATCTTAGCTGCTCACTCATGTCTCTGTTCTAACCATGACACAGCTGAACAGACTGGTTAAATCAGTTCACCTGTAAGTGCTTAAAGAGGGAGTTTGTAGTTGTGGTCATGAATATTAAAGGTAGCTTAAAAGTTGTTTAACTCTCTTCAAAACGAGAATAGACATGTGGATAAAAACAACACAAAGTCTCTACTGTATTCACAGCTTTTCTATAAATTATTAAAAAATAAAGGCTTTTGGAAATAACTATGACTTACTGGAGGGAGCACCGCTCTCTTCTGAAAGTCACTGTGCTATGGGTCTTGTGTGTCAGTGAGGTCAGTTCTGTGACTTCTTGTTGAGTACATGAGGAAATTACATAGTGAGTCTAGGTAGTTTGACAGGGTCACACAGATTGTGATAAAGCCAGTGCTTCACCCTAGGTGCTCTTTTGGAGGCTGGGCTCTTTGCCAGTAAGCTAACTTCTCATTTTAATGTCTTTGGGGCACCATGACTAGACTCTGGACAGTAGACATTCAGATGGTGATGGATGCACATTATAAACAAGCGAATATAAATAGAACTTCTTGGAAGATAGGTGCAATGAAATTCTGATTTTGTAAGGTATTTTCTGTTTTCACTTAGATTGGGGGGCATAATTTTTTTTTTTTTTTTGCATTTTAGAGAAGAGTCTACAGGGTATTCAGGGTCTCACTACTAGATCAGACTCAGTGACCCACCTGTTTACAGCCTCCCAAGAGTGAGATTATAGCCGCATGCCTCCAGGCCCAGTCTCAACTACTGTCTTTTGATGGCCCAGGTGGTGTAAATTCAAATGCTATCCTTTGTAAGGCCTAGAGTTCATTAAAGACTGTGCTCTGCTGGAAAGAGCCAGCTCCTAGCCTTTGATCGATCCCATGCAGTGAGAACTGTGTGGCCAGTGTTCTGCAGCTCCCAGTATTGCAAAGCTGGAAAGCTGGGTGTGTGTGAGTAATGATTACACATGTTTAAATGCATAAGATACTTATTGTGTTCTAGTCTTTACTCCTAAGTACCTTACAAATATCAACTCATTTAATCCTAAGTGAGATAGAGATATTTTTATTTCCATCTTTTTTTTTTTTTTTTCCTTTTGGTCTTTTTTGAGACAGGGTCTTACTATGTAGTTCAGGCTGGCCTTAAGCTCACTTTGTAGCTCAGGCTGGTCTCGAACTTAGAATAATCCTCCTGCCTCAGCCTCAGCCTCCGGAGTGCTGGAATTACAGGCATGCACCACCACACCTGGCTTTTAATTTCCATCTTATGGATAAGGAAAGTGGAGCATAGACTGATTAAAGAATTTTTTTTTTTTTTTTTTTTTTTTTTTGGCGGAACCGGGGATTGGACTCAGGTCCTTGTGTTTGCCAGGGAAGCACTTATTCCATTGAGCCATCTCCCCGGCCTCATTTTTAAAAAAAATATTTATCATGAATTTTTTTTTTTTTTGGCAGAACCAGGGATTGAATTCAGGCCCTTGCACTTGCCAGGGAAGAGCTTATTCCACTGAGCTAAGTGATTTTCTGAAAATCACTTAGCTGAAGAACTTAGTCTTCTAAAATTAATACTTCAAAGTACCAGTCTATTTGCTAATTAATACACTTGAAAGATAAAAGAAAAAGAAAAAAAAAAAATAGACAGTACCTGGTAGAACAGCCAGAACACATTTTTGTGTGAACAATTTGCAATTTTTGAGCTAAACATTTAACTATTTGTGAGACCAGAGCACTTTATGTAAAGACACAGCTTGAAGTGACCGTAGCCGTCTTGGTGGTTATTGCAGTTTTGCCAACAAACGGCCTTGGCATGGCTTCCAGGCCTTATGGGATTAGCAGTCATGAAGACAGCCAGCCAAAGCTGGATGAAGGGATACACACCTGTAATCCAGGCTGCTTGGGAGGCTGAGGCAGGAGGCTCACAAGTTCAAGGCCAGTCTGGGCAATTCAGTGAGCCTTGTCTCAAAACAGAATTTCAAAAAGGCTAGGAATGTAGTGCAGTGATAGAGCACTTTGGATTTAAGCCCCGGTGCTAGGATTGCTGCTTTTTAAATTTTATTTTATTTTATTTTATTTTTTTGATATTTGGAATCAAACTCAGAATCAGGCAGGCGCTGTGCCACTAGTTCTATCCCCAGCCTCCAGTACTAGGATTAGGGCGTGGGGTGGGTGGGAGTTAGAAGTGCCACATAATTCCACCTATTCTGTGACCAAGTACGTTTTTCCATACTTTTCTACATGTGATGTGTATCATTAGTGTCTAAGTTTAAGATATGCTTGTGCTTGGCAAAGGTCAAGTCAGACAAAAAGGTAAAAAGGCCCCTGTTTTATTAGATGATTAATGCTTGAAGAAACGAAGAGGAGGGGAACATGGATTTCAGGGGCCTAGGGAGGGTTTGTAATTTTAAACAGTGTGATTAGGGAAGGTTGCACTGAAGTGACAGTTGAGTAAAGACTTGGGGGTGGTGAGTGGCTGTCGGGGGAGCAGCTTGGGCTGTGGCTCTGAGTGGGCACTAGTATGGGGGGCATCTGGGGTAGTGTGCTGTAGCAGAATAGGCGAGGCTGAGAGCTGAGGTCAGAGGCAGAAAGCAAATCATTGAGCTGGTGTAGACACATTTGTTCTGGAAGGAGCCCGTTGGAAATGCTCTTTCCAGTGTCCATAGCAACTGCTCAGCTCTGCTTTGTGGTGCTAAGGCAAGGTGTCCGTGGAGTGGAGTGCAGTGCGTGGCAGTAACAGCAACAGGCAGCCGCTGTGTCCTGGGTTCCCATCCAGGCACTTGACCAGCTCAGGATCAAAGATACTCAGGAGTCTGGTGGTGTAGCTCGGTGACAGAGCACTTGCTGGCCTGCAGAAGGCTTCGGGTTTTACACCAGCATGCACACATATATGCATCGGAAATAAATTGCTTCTATACAGAACATGTGAGATTTATTCCCCTAACAACAGAACATAACAACTGCTTGTACACCAGGACATGCATGGCCTATCATATAGCAATTTAAACTTGTCATTGGATTTTAAGTTCAGAACCTTTGATGTCTTTTGGGTGGTTTATTATTTACCATCTGTAATCTTAAATTATAATTCCAGTTTTACATAGAGCTGTTAAAGTTATTAATGATTTAAACTATAAGGCAGCATTGCATAGATTGTATGAAATACTATACCACTGTTGTTTGTAAGGGACTTAAGCATCTGGAATGCTGCTACCAAGGGACATTGGTGCTTTATTCACAGAAAGAGTGGGCAGGATTTGCCTCCCAAAGTTCCAGCCCCCTTATGTAGAGCCCTGTAAGCCATTGTTCAGAGTTAGGTGTTACTATGAGTGCGATGAGAATTAGCAGGAGGCATTTGAATAGAGGAGTGATAGAATTTGCCTTCTCCTCCTCTTCTTCTTCCTCCTCCTCTTAATTTTTTTTTCATTTTCATTTTTTTTGAGACTGGGTCTTGCTCTGTAGTTCAGGCTGGCCTTGTCACTTTGTAGCCTAAACAGTCCTCCTTCCTCAGCTTTCTAAGTGCTGGGATTATAGGTATGTGCCACCATGCCCAGCCCTTTTCTTAAAAAAAAAAAAAAAAAAATTAAAAAAAATTTTTTTTTAAAGACAGAGTCTTGCTTTATAATTCAGGCTGGCCTTGAGCTCACTATGTGGTCCAAGCTGGCTTTCAACTCCTGACGGTCCTCCTGCTTCAGCCTCCTGGGTGCTGGAATTACTGATGAGTGCTGGAATGCTGGCTCTGGACTTCTGTTTTAAAAGGTACTGGCTGCTTAATTGAGAGTGACCTGTAAAGGACAAGGGTGAGGGGCTGTTACCTTTAATCAGGACAGGAAGACTGCAGGCAGACCAGGTTTCTGGGTGGGAGGGACAGTAGTCTAGTTCTGAACAAGTGTGGGATAACTGCTAGGTGTCCATGGGGAGATAGCTGTGTCATGGGCTTGAGTGGAAGGTAGGGATTCACTATGGATTTGGGGCTCTTGGAACACGTAGTGTATTTAAAATGACAAGGCTGGATGAGGTCATTAAGGAAAGTATGCAGATAAAATTGTTCAAGGTCTGAGCCTTGGAACCCTGCATTGTTAAGAGCTGTTGTGCTTTGGGCTGTTTTGTCATTCTGGGAGTGTTGGTTCTGATTATGATATGTATAGTGCCTTGACTCTTAGATGGATTTTATATACAGGACCTTATTATTATTTTTTTTTCCAGTACCAGGGATTGAATTCTGTACTTGCCAGACAGACGACCTTAATATTTTTTATGTTAGGTTTATTATTTACCTGTGGTCTTACTCTAGTTTTGCCAGGCATGGTGGTACTTGCCTGTAATCTCAGCACTCAGGATACTGAGGCAGAAGCCTACCTTGAGTTAGGCCAGCCTGGAATACATAGTAAGGCCCTGTCTCAAAAAGGTTTTTTGTATGCAGCTTTTAAAAATTATAAAAATTATTTTTAGAACAAAATGTACCATTTTTAAAATTTATTTATTTGGAGCAAGATCTTGCCACACAGCTTGAACCCATAGTGATCCTCCTGTCTAAGCCTCCTTGGCATTGGGATTACAGGCATGTGGCACTATGCCCAGTCTCAGAACTGGTACAGCACACCCAGGGTTCTAGGGCTGGCGTGGTATGTGATACCAGGGATCAAACTTGGGTCCTTATGCTTTTGACCACTGAGCTATTTTCCTAGCCCCAAAATACACCATTTTAAGGAGTATACAATTTAAAAATCCAGACATGGTGTCACATGCCTGTGATCCCAACACTCAGGAGGTTGAAGCAGGAGGATCATTGTGAGTTCGAGACCAGCCTGGGCTACAAATGAGCTGAAGGCCAGCTTGAATGGCATAGTGAGAACCTATCTCAAAAACAAACAAACAGGGCCCGGGAGACAAGGTCCTGAATTCAATCCCCAGTACTGCAGAAACAAACAAAAAAGAAAAGCACTAAGCACTTGCTTAGGTAAGTAATAGGGACCAGGGTTTGATCCCTGGCACCACATGCCACACCAGCCCTGCCCCCTAGTTTGCTGAGCCTTGATGGAGTCTGGGCATGGTGGTGCATGCCTGTAATCCCAGCTCTAGGGAAGCAGAAAACAAGAGGATCTCTATGATTCCAAGCTGCATAGTGAGACCTGTGCGTGCGCATGCGCACGCGCGCGCTCCCTCCCTCTCTCTCTCTCTCTCACACACACACACACACACACACACACACACACACACACACACACACACACACACACACACGCAAATGTCCAATTCAGCATTACCAAGCAGGTTTACAGTTCTGTGCAAGCACAGCCACTGTCCTTCTGCAGAGCTTGGTGTCCTCATCCCAGCAAGTCCTGCACTCCCATCCCCTGGGATGTCCCCAGTTTAGTTACCTCAAGTAGTAAGCGGAATCTTAACGGCATTTCAATATTTTTTTTTAATATTTCAGTTTGTGTGTCTGTCTTATTTAACAGTTTTTCTTATTTGATTGTTTTGAGTCAGGCTGGCTTTGCCTTTCAGATTCCCAAATGCTTGATTGCAGGCACGCACCACCCCACCTGGCTATATTGAGTTTTATTTCTAAGATTTCTTTGCTGCAGAAAAGTCTCTAAAACTCAGTCTTACTTTCCTGAACAGTCCTGGCCTGTGTGTCTTGAGGCTGCTCTTCAATACACAAGGCCTTGTGCTTATTGGTATTACTGGGAAAATGGTGGCAGTGGTATTTTGCATCTAGATGCTTTATTCTCCAGGTAACATGAGTTGATGAATTTAATATTATGTATATGGCATTTTATTTATTTTTCTATATTTAGGACAGGGTCTACAGGGTCTCACTACATAGATAGGACTTATAGTGATCCTGTTTTCAGCCTCCCAAGTGCTGGGGTTACAGGCGCATGCCACCACGCCCATTCGCAGTTGCCCTGTTAGTGTGCCCCAGGGTGGACCAGCATGGCATGGGGATCAGACCCCGGCTGCTGCCATCTGCCTAAGCAGGCGCTTTAGTCTGCTGAGCTGTCAGGCTGGCCCAATATGTGGCATTTTAAATCAAGGAACAAGTCTGGCTCATTTGAAATTGGAAACAAGAGAAAGTGACAGCTGAAAGGTAGCAGTCAAGTCAAAATAAATTTTTTTGAGAAATAAATTGTATTTAACGAGTTATTTTGGAGAACATAATTTTATAGCTTACTTGTTGGACAGATTGCTGAACTGAGGACTTCTGTAATGTTCCTCTGTTGCTTTAAGGCAGGTGTAGTAATTTGCTATGTTCCCTGCCCTATTCACTTTCACCCTGATATTAGCAGTATTTGTGGCAGCAGTATGTGTTGAGGGAAAACATGGCTGTCCTTTGGCAGTCAGGAGCCAAATCTACTGTGAGCTCAGCTGAAGGAAACAGGGTGCTGCTTGTTTAGGCAACATTCAGTCTCCAATGCAAGGCTCATAATGTTCTTGACTATGATGGCAAAGAATGACCAAGGATAGAACGAAGATTAATTTTTTTCTAACAGTGGGACTTGCAGTTTTAAAAAATCTTTATTTCGTTTGGAAGAAGGTTGGAAGAAAATTAGAGGTTCTGATTTGTTTTTGTGTTGAGACAGGGTCTCACTTTGTAGCCCAGGCTGGCCTCCAGACTGCCTGTCATCCTCCTGACTCAGCGTCCTGAGTGTTGTGATTACAGCGGTACACAATCGTGGCTGGCTAAGAGGTTATTTTTAAGATAGAGCCAGGCATAGTCTAAGGCCCAGAAGACCTTTGTGGTCATTTCCCACAATCAATTGAGGTGTCCTCATGGTTCTGAAAATAATCAGCTGTAGTAAGTTGAAAAGAGTGAGGACTAGGGAGATGGCTCAGTGGCACAAGTATCTGTCAGGTAAGTGTAAGGTTCTGAGTTTGAGCCCTGGTATGAGAGAGAGAGAGAGATGAAAGTATTTGCTGTTCTCTCCTGTTGCTTCATGGTTAGCTCTGGGTTGTGTCCTTCCCACCCCATAACATAATCATCTGGTGAGTAAAGAATTAGTTTTTGTTTTGTGGAACCGGGGATTGAACTCAGGCCCTTATACTTGCCAGGAAGCGCTTATTCCACTGAGCCATTTCCCTGGCCCCAAGAATTAGTATTTCTAGTGCTCATGGAGTTCTTTGCTTTGGCTACAAGAGCCCTGAGGACTTGAACTTTGCTTATTAATAGTAATAGCACACAGTGTTTTGCACTCAAGTGGGTCTGGAGGCCGAGGCTCTCCAAGGTCTTAGTGGCCCAATTACTAATGGGCTCTTGAGCCAGATCAAAGCAGTGATTTTCAGTTTGTTTTTGTGTGAAATGGGAATAATAATACTTTCATCTAAATAAAACCTCTTAGCTTTTAATTTCTTCTTGAGTGAAGTATATGCAGGGAGGAGGTTGAAGATGAAGAGCCTACTGTGTTCCTGGAACACTGTGGGCTTGGTGATGTTGTATCTTACTAAGCTGCGTCAACAGGCTTTTTTTGTTAAAGCTCTTGGCCAGCTGGTTGCCAGCCTTGCCCCATGGAGCCTGCACGGACATCGGTGACATGTCTGCTCCTGGGCTCTCAGTCAGTGTCTGTCTTTTGGCTGCAGTAGGACGGCATCTGTGTTCTTGGGACAGTAGGTCAGTAAGCAGGAAAGGCCTGCACTCTTGTCTATATTGTTCTTCTGTCCTGGGCTGAAAGTAATGCCATGACACGTGTTTTCAGTTCTGATCAGAGTTTTAGGGTTGGCCTATGTTTTTAAGTTTTTTGGTGACAGAATCTTGCTATGTACTTCAGGCTCTCCTTGAACTCACTAGGTAGTCAAGGCTAGGCTCGAACTCACGTCTTGCCTCAGTCTCTGGAGTACTGGGATTACAGGATTGTGCTACCCCACCTGATCCCAGGGTTGGTTTTGCTTTCCTATTTTGTTTCTCTTGCATTGTGTTTGGGAAGCTGGTAACCAAGTTGACCTACATCCCTACCTGTTAAGTAACCCAGGATGTTACCCATGTTAGGAAGGGCACTACCACTGAGCTACACCCCCAGCGCTGACTTCATCTTTGGCTTTAGCCCAAGACCCCATCCTATATCTGATTAGCTTGTTAGGAGGGGTGAGATCCAGCCCTGCTTTCAGAGTCATCTTGATTTTTCTTTTTTGCCCTGAAGAAAAAATGTTTGTATCTTAAGGTAGAAAATGTCTTTTACAGTGCAAGCTGTAATAGACATAATTTATTTAAATCTATGTAGCTATCTGAGAAAAAAACAATTTCTACTCTTTCCATGTACTTTGGAAATTAGAAATACACTAAATAGAATTAAAGTTTTCATTTATTCATTTAACAAGTTATTCTAAGAAGCCTCTTTAGCATAGTTGCTAGCAAATTTTACACCTAGCATTTGGGCTCAGAGATTAGTGTTTATAAGCTAAATGATGTGAAAGGACATAAAACATCAAATCAGGACACCCTGGCCAGTGCTGAAGTTTAGTGGATTCAGGGAGGTGCTACCTGGAAATGCTTCTGCCGATGAGGGAGGAATAGGGGTGGCAGTAGGCAGGGGTGCTCCCTTTGTCCACCTCAGTGTCTGTGGTGTTGGCAAGGGCTAGACTTCTTTAATACCGAGGGACTACCATGCTTGGTTGGGCCGTCTTTGCAGCAGGTGTGGTTGGTACTGCTGGGGCCAGTGCTCTGTGTTCCTGTCAGCCCATGCTCATTGAGAAGCAGTGTTACTCTTAATGATTCTCCTGAAAAGGCTGCAGGAAAACCCCAAAGAGCAAAGAGGCAGCAACAGTGCTGCTGGGCAGTAATGAGCGGGAGTGTCCTAGGTGGGGTTAGAGCGTAGGCATACCTGCAGGAAGAGCAATAGGAAGCCATTAGCGGTTTTCAAGATGGCTTAGATGCCCCAGAAACATGGGGGACATGTGCTTTTAGGCTGTCCTTTGAAATAGTGAAAGCTCTTCTTGCATTACCCCGCCCTCCAGTTGGACTGTCACCTCCTCTGCAGGTGTCACCCCTCCTCAGCCAGCCTCCAGGTCGCTGCTGTGGGCCTTCACCACCCCTACAAAAGCAGGCACCTCAGGCCTTTGTAGGGAAGACAGACGGAGGAAGAGCTGGAAGGTGCTTACTTGGTCACACCCCCTTTTTTGGACAGGAGTTAGTACAGTCTTCAGTCAGTAGCTTAACTTCATGCCTGCTCTTATTACTGCTCTCAGCATCAGTTATTTCACACAAATGCAGGCATGACCTCATAAAATTATTTAGTATCAGTATCCTGCTGTGTCAGTTTCTCTTTTCTTTTTTTCTTGTCATTTTGAGACAGAGTCGCTCTCTGTGCAGTTCAGGCTGGCCTTGAGCTAAGTTTGTAACTCAGGCTGGTGTCAAACTCAGTGATCCTCCTGCCTCAGCCTCCTGAGTGCTGCACTCTTATTGCACATGAGCAAGGCACTGAGGGGCATCTTGTCCTGTGGATTCCTTTAGTGAGGTACCATTTGATATTTTCCTCCTTTTATCCTCAACATAGTTCACAGCTTTCCTGTAACCATATATAAATTTTTTAAATTACCTTTTTACCTGATAATACTTTTAGTCCCATAAAGATTTACTGAGTCATTTTATGGGTAGAGATCAGGAAATGTAGAGCTTTTGGAGGTTGAGGTTGGGGGACAAGGGGTGGTAGACTTCTAACCTGA
Source organism: Ctenomys sociabilis (assembly GCA_004027165.1). Taxonomy (NCBI): domain Eukaryota; kingdom Metazoa; phylum Chordata; class Mammalia; order Rodentia; family Ctenomyidae; genus Ctenomys; species Ctenomys sociabilis. The sequence goes on along the minus strand of PVKA01008180.1, from coordinate 4,092 downwards.
AGCCCCTAGAAAGGCCTGCAGCCTTCAATTAGCAGAAGGTATGTTTTAGGATGGCCGAGAGTACAACCACCTGCTCTGAAGATGAAGCCACCCACCGCTCTAGTGATTTGCCAGATTGTAGAAGTGAAGCCTAGGACTGAAAAATGTGCTGCTTTCCGACAGTGAGCTAATTGTGAGAAGCACAGATGGCTACTGGCAGCTTCTGAATGTTAGACATTGGTTGATTTTAAAAATAACTGAGAAGGAAAAGCCAGAGTAAGAAGACAGATTAATAATAGCCATGTTGGGTTTTAGATGTTCAGACAGCCAAAGAAATAAAACTAAACACAAAGGCCCTTGATGTGCTCAGGTAGGTCTGAGCGCGCAGCAGCACTGCCTCTCAGAGTGCCAACTCTGAGTGTCGATCGTAGCAGGCTCGAGGGCAGAAGCTCGTGCTGCAGATCCTCAGATCGGAGCAGCTCGAAGCACACCACACCGGAGCCTGTTTGTCGGCCTGGTGGGAAATGTTAATTGGCCTCTGCTCGAATGGGAGCTGCCAGGGTTTTGTCCCTTGATAAACTTGCTCCCTCTGGCAGCCTTGCTAGCATTTAAAAATAGAGTGCTAAATCTATTACAGAGCACTGTAATTTAATTTTTGTTGAATTTCAGAGCTGTATAGTTGCCAGTATAAGATCTATAATCCACTCTTAACTATGAATTAACCCTTTAGTTTTTTTGTTTGTTTGAAAAACAGCTGTGTTCAAATTCTCACACTGATTTTTTTGTCCAAGAGTAACATGAACCTCAGGAATCATGAATTATCTTTTAGTGCATCTATAGATGTCACTGAAGAGACCCCCAAGCAGGCCACCCCAAAGAATTGTGGGTACAAGGGTGGTGGGGGTGCAGCCTGCCCTAGTCTTCCTTAGAATTTTTCCCCCTTCTTCTCTCATCTCTTCCCTGGCTTTTTCTTCCTGAACTGTCACTTTTGTAAAGGAGGAGAACTGCTCTTCTTGGAATTATGGGTTTTATGTCTTGGAGCCCAGGCTGTAGGAGCAGCAGACCTTGGCTGCTCCTGAGAGCTGTGCTGTGGTTGGTGGGGCTCAGGCCAAGAAGCAAGGGCTGAAAGGGTGGAGCAGGTGGGGGTGGGGCCAGACTTCTAGGACTTCCAGGTGGTGAAAAATCATCAAATATATGTGTGCCTGTGTTTACAGCAGCACAATTGTGATAGCAAAATGTTGGAAACAACCAAGATGCCTGTCACATGAGGAATGGTTGAAAAAGATGTGGTATTTCTATATAATAGAATATTACTCAGCTATAAATAATGATAAACTTGAAGCATTTATATTGAAGTGGATGCCCCTCAGACATATACTCATAAGTGAAATAAACCAGCCACAAATGTGCAAATATCGTATAGTCTCCCTAGTATAAGAAATCAAAAGAAGAAATACAAATAGAAATGTACAACAACTAAAAAGAATTTAGTCAGATAGTTTGGGCAAACTGAATGGCATATACTGCAGGGTACTAATCAGCTTTTATTCTGGATGGTTAACAACCTAAGATCACAAATCAAAAATTGGAGAAATGGAAGGGCTGCAAGGCCAGCCAACATTTTGGCCCTAGCCTTTCAAGGTCAGCAAAGACTCAGGACATAGGAGAACCTGTGCTGTAACATCATGTAACTCAGTTGTGCCCCAAATTTTCTGATCAAGGAGATTATGGAGCCACAGAGGAAAGTGATTGATGATCTATAGTGTTCCTAAGGAGAATCACATGGAGAGAAAACTTTCAGCCTCTCACAGAGAGCAAACTGGTCAAGCAATGGCCGTGACTCATCCGCATGGGTGACACAGACAAAGGATCTACAGAGTGAGGTACAGGATTACAGGATAAACCCTGAGGGGACTTGACTGATCTCATCAGATACAAAAGCTACATTTTTTGTTATAGGTCTTGCTTTATCTCGGTCTTAACCTAAGTTCAGCAGAAAAGTATAAAAATGAGATATATAAAATAAGGCCATAATAATAAGTTGAGCTGTAAATGGCTACAGTCAACAACTTCTTCAGATAACCCACTATTATTGTGGACTTCTGGACTGTGTTTGATTGTGTCGCTGAGTTCAGGCACCTATAATGGTTGATTGACAATGGAGTGCCCGTCTTTGACAGGTCTAAACAAAAAAAGGGATACAAAAGGAAGAACCATGCTGTGTTTGTATAAACAGTAGGATAAATATGCAGTACTTCTGCATAATTCTATGAGAAGCAATATTTGCACTGATAGTGGTTGGATAGGATATTATGTCGGCTTCTTGTACTAAGGACAACCACTAGGAAGATAACAAGATAGAAAGTATTAATTATTGAAACTGTACTATAATTCAGCTTTAAAAAAAAGTGCACAGCTACATTCTCTTAATGCATTGATTAGAGGCATCTGCTCTAATAGTGTCTGTAAGTAGAATATCATGTATGCACCTTGTATGACAACAAATCACTATGAAAACAATATGCAATGTGTTAATTATTGAATCTGTCCTGCTGATTTGATTTGAAACTGTCTCACTGCTATTTGTTCTTAAATAAAATTAAAAAAAAAAAAGAAAGAAAGAAAAATCATCAAAGTCCTGGAATAAGGAAGCAGTAAGAAAGTATATTTGTAATGTCTTTTAGCTCTTCTGTGAAACTGAAAGTGAAGAATAAAATGCATGGGGCCAGGGAGATGGCTCAGTGGAATAAGCGCTTCCCTGGCAAGTACAAGGGCCTGAGTTCAATCCCCAGTTCTGCCAAAAGAAATTAAAAAATTAAAAAAAAAAATAAAATGCAGGTCTTGATTCCAGAAGCAATGATGGGGCCAGAACATAGGATAGATACTGTAATACTTTTACTTCATGAGCGAATATTACTAGGTTCTTCATTCTCTGAATTACAATTCTTGACCCACTTTAGAGGCTTTTTTTTTTTTTTTTTTTTTTTTGGAGGGGGTCCTTTTGAGCCAGCGTCTCTGGCTATGCAGTTCAGACTGGGCTTGTGATCACTTCCTAGCCCAGGCCAGTCTCAGACTCTCAATGATCCTTCTGCCTCAGCCTCCCAAGTGCTAGGATTACAGGCATGTGCTACCATGCTTGGCCATTTATAGGATTTTCAACTAGTCTTTGGCAAGACTGGTTAAATATCATCAAGATAAACATAATCAAGCTCTTAGGTATCTCTGTCTCTGTCTCCCTTCCGCTTGTTCCCCCTCCCCCATCTCAATGACTGCACAGCCCAGGCTGGCCTGGGTGATTCTCCTGCCTCAGTTTCCAAAGTGCTGGAATAACAGATGTATGCCATTACACCTGACAAAATTTCCTTCTGGTTTAAAAAAATACAAATGATAAAAGAACACATCTGACACTGGACAATTCTAGAATGTAGGCTACTCTACACAAGTAGTTCCAAGGAAGGAGAAGTCTGAGCAGGACTAGACCAGAGAGACAGTCACATCCAGCCTGTGATGAGGGAGTGGTGGCAGCAAGCAAAATACAGAGCACCCAGGGAAGTGGGGCAGGGGCCGCATCTGAGAGGGGCTTTGGCCCCCAGTGCTCCTCAGTCTGAGTGTCAGGGTCAGCCGAATGCCGGCTTATGGAAATGCCTCGATTCCCAGGGAGTGGAAGACCCTAGTGATCTGTGGTCCTCTAGGCTAACAGTAATGTGATTATAATATATTATCCGTTCAGGACACAGAGAATAATCACTTCTCCAAAGAGGATCAGGAAGGGGACCGAAGAACAGTCTTTGGAAGAGTCATTTGGGATTATAGTCCAGATGGAGCCGTTTGCTTGGTGGAGGGAGCATCAGCATTGGGGCAGTTAAGGGGCTGGCAGGAGTAGATGAAGGGGGCCTGATGGTGTCAGGTGGGGGCCTACTTGGGTCCGGAGCAGTGAGCTCAGGGAAACCCTCACCAAGGCAGAAGCATGTTCATGGTTTTGGCTCTCTGCCACCCTAGTATAAAATGTGTAATCATCATTATTTTTATTTAAAGATCATGTCCTAAGTCATTCCTAAAGTATATGCATAGATATTAAATAGGTGCTGTGTGAAGTGGGGCTTCTTTCTAGTT
>PVKA01008179.1:52169-74257 GCA_004027165.1 Ctenomys sociabilis | reverse complement strand
TTTCTTTCTTTCTTCCTTCCTTTCTTCCTTCCTTCCTTCCTTCCTTCCTTCCTTCCTTCCTTCCTTCCTTCCTTCCTTCCTACTTTCTTTCTTTCTTTCTTTCTTTCTTTCTTTCTTTCTTTCTTTCTTTCTTTCTTTCTTTCTTTCTTTCTTTCTTTCTTTCTTTCTCTCTTTCTGTATTTTTAGGGAAGAGTCTGCAAAGTGTTTAGGGTCTCACCACCAGATGGGACTTGTAGTGATCTGCCTGTTTACAGCCTCCTAAGCACTGGAATTACAGGTGTGTGCCGTCACATCCAGTCTCAATTGCTGGCTCAGTGCACCCCGTGGGGCGGGGCTGGCAAGACAGGCCCTGGGATTGAACCCCCAGCCCCTGAACCTGCTTTCAGGCGCTCACTTTGTTTATTTTCAAGAAGTTGAAATATACCCTTCTGAATAAGCGCAGTGTGGCTGTCTGTTGCTCTTTCAAGTAAAAATGATGCTTCTCAAATAAAATGAGCTAATTCAGTGCCTAAGCCAATCACACAAATGTCCTGTCCCCTTTGGTTTGTAACAAAAATACTTCACCCTTAATTGCAGTTTTACCACATGGAATATTAAGAGTTGTACACTCAAGAATCAAGAATTTTAAAAATTAATATGTTTCCCTGATTTATCAAGGACATTCTTTAGTAAAAATAATTTACTTTAGTCAACTGCAAGTGCTTGCTAATGAATACTGGTGCATCAATGCACTTTGTACTTCCGCTGTAAGAAGGTTCCAGCAGCTCTAATCCTTGATCTTACCCTTCACACACAGCAAGTTTTGAAAATACTCCCTGCATTTGCATTATTCACTGTCATATTGATCATTTTTCTTCAAAGTTGATGGTCGACTTTTGTCTCCTATCTTCCCTTGTATGGATTGATCTCCCTTTGCAAATCTTCAGGTGAGAAGAAGGAAGGCAGCGCAAGAGAGTGGCCTTTCAGAGTTCCACTTGTGCTGAAGGATGCCACAAAGTAGACTATAAAAGCCTCTGGAAAACGTTTCTCAGCATAGTTGGGGGAGTTGTGATGTGAAGGGGCAGTGGGCTTTGTTTAGGTGACCAAACTGGGGATGGGCTTGGTCTTTGTTTATAAACAGCCTCCGATATCCAGTCCCTTGCTCTTACAGATGGAAAATTATTAAAATTTGGTATATTTTAATGATCCCATTTTCCAATCAGTGTGAATCTTCTTTTTATTTTACAAGGAAAAACTCTGTTATTCATAGTACAAGAAGCAGACATGATATTCTGTCCAAACACTACTAGTACTATGAATAACCACTATGAAGACAACAATATACAATGTATATTATTATATTAATTCTGTCCTACTAATCAGTTTTGAAACTGTCTCATTGCTACTTGTTTCCCAATAAAATTAATTATAAAAACGAACTCTGTTAAATACACTTCTACAATTATTACCATGAAAATATATTTTTCTAGTGAAATCGGACCTATTTTGCTGTTCGTTTAACCACCATATAAATCTTTCTTCTACTGATGAATTATTTATGATCTGTTTGTCTTCTAGTTATAGACCTTTCTTAAATATTGCTCCTTTCAATGTGTGTACAGAAGATTTTACTTTAAATTTATTCAGCATTATATACCTAAAGGAGGAATTATGGGTTAAATATTATATAAATATTCAGATTTATTTAAAAGATACCAGAACTTTCCAATGTATACCCACACCAACAGTTTAGAAGAACTTCTGTTTCTGTATAAACTTAGCAAAATAGGATGCACTTTCCAACAGATACTACAATGTCTTAGTTAAATGGCATTTTAATATATTTGCAGGTGAACAAGTCCATCCATCTTTTCTTTCTTATTTTGTAATTAATATAGGCACTTTGCATTGACATTTACATTTTGCATTCAGCTTGCAGAGTCCTATAAAATAATTTATTGAGATAGCATCATGGTTGATTGCGTGTGTCCCTTTGAGTCAATAACACCCACCTAAATTGGCTCAGTGCACGAGACTCACACCTGGGAAGATTGTTAACAGGGCAGAGTGAAAGAGAAGTGAGCAAGGAAGGATTGCTTCTCCCTTCAGCCTCCTGCTGGGGGCCTCACAGGACACCACAGAACTCCAGACCTTCAGCTAGATCCTTTGGAGCCCCACAGAGCAGAGAGCCCTTCTCCGCTCCGGACTCTGGGCAGCCTCCGTGAGCCAATCTGTAGCTCCTTATATTCTTGTGCACCTTGTATTATGTGTATTCTTTAGTGAATACTGATTAATACTGATAGCTACTGAGCTAGGACCAAGACTGCCAGTAAATTGGGAACAATTGGTAGGTTTCTAATATTATAGTTTTTAATCTGTAAATAAGTTATAGCATTCTATATTTAAAATTCCAGTTAATATTATCATTTTTTCCATAGAGCTATTACATCTCTTGTTAGGTTTATTATGAAGTACTTCACATTTTTTGTTGTTATAATATTGTATTGTATTTTAAATGTTAATTTCTGATATTTTAATGAAATAGGGGAATTTACATTATTATTTTTCTTCTTTTTTTTTTTTTTTTGTCTTTTTGAGACAGGGTCTCACTATGCAGTTCAGGCTGGCCTTAAGCTTACTTTATAGCTCAGGCTGGTTTGAAACTCACAACAATCCTCCTGCCTCAGCCTCCCGAGTGCTGGGATTACAGGCATGCGCTACCACGCCCGGCTATATTATTTTTTATATAGCCATTTATATCTAATCTTATGACTAGTTCTACAAGGCCTTTTTCATTTACTACATGGACAAACCTATTCTTCATAATGTTTGTATTTATTTCTCAACTTTATGGATGTGCAAGGAAGTCCACTACCAAGTTGGCTAGAATTAAGCACCATGCCTATTTTCATTTAAAATGAAATGCCTCAGTTTTGGTCATTCAATGTATTTGCTTAAGTTTTTGATAAGTACACTTCCTCAGGTTAACAAAGTTTTATTTTATTTTTACTCTCCTAAGAGTTATTTTTAAAATACATTAGACACGTTGAGAATTTTGTAATCTATTTATGTAATCAGTTTGTCTCTGTTCTGCTAATGTGAATTATATTAATATTTCTGATAGTAAGTCAGTTGGTAATGATGAACTTTAAATACATGGCTTAGTTTTACAGTTCATTTTACTTTTATATCTAGATTCATAGGGAGGATTCCCTTATAATTTCCTTTTATCATGTTTTCTTTTTGAAATCCATGTTTGTGCCTCAGATTATACATTGAACTGGGGAACATATGTATATATATTTAGTGACAGTTTCTATTGTATTAAGGTTATCATTCCCCCCAAAATTAGGTAGAAGATCTGAGGGTGATTTCTAGATGAGCATATTTTAAAATTTTTACTTATATCCCCCCTTTTTGTTTAGTTTTGTCAGAGATGGGTATTTCATTGCCATTCATATATTGTAGATACACAAATTCAGCAAAGTAATCCAGTAGTGTATAATAATACACTATATATAGTCCAGTAGTGTGTAATAATAGTGGATATATATATATATATATATATATATATATATATATATATATAATATTGTCCAGTAGTGTATAATAATGGTGGGTTATCTGCAGAACTGGCAATGTCAGAAGTTGTTAACTTGAGCCTCTTACAGCTCAGTATATTAATATGGCTTAACTTTTTATACCTCATTTTTATAGTTTTCTGCTGGATGACTGAGACCAAGATAAAGCAAGACCTGTATAACAAAAAATGTAACTTTTGTATCTGACAAGGTGAGTCAAATCCCCCCAGGATTTACCCTGAAACCCTGTACAGCTGTTTGTAAATATTTTGTCACTATCAGCCATGTGGTTGAGTCATAGCCATTTCTTGACCAATTTGCTTTCTGTGAAAGCCTGAGATAATGTATCTTTTCCATGTGACTCTCTTAGGCACACTCTACACCATCAATCACTTTCCTCTATGGCCCCATAATCTCCTTGATCAGAAAATTAGGCTTTTTTTTTTTTGTACTGGGGATCAAACTCAGGACCTGTGCTTGCCACAGAGACATTATACCACTGAGTTATCTCCCTGGCTGTAAAGATCCTTAACATCCTTTTTTTTTTTAGAACCAGGGATTGAACTCAGGCCTTTGTGCTTGCCAGGTAAGTGCTTATTCTACTGAACCATCTCCCTGATCCCCTGATCAGAAAATTTGAGACATCAATGTTTTGTAGTGAAAAAAAAATATATATATATGTATATGCAAAATCGTTAGAATATATACATAGCTACTTTCTCTTAGTTCAATGAGAAGAAAGATTTGTACTAATGGTGTTTAGACAAGATATAATATCTGCATCTTTTACTATGAACAACTACTACAAACAACAATATGCAATTTTTAATTTTATAACTGTCCTACTAACTTGTTTTGAAACTGTCTCATTGCTATTTCTATCTCAATAAAACTAATTAAAAAAACTTTTGGGTTGAAGTCAATTCATATTTTCTACTCTTTGAGCCTGTTATAGGACTTGTGCTTACTTCAATAATTGTCCACATTATCTCATTTGCTTTATTTGTTACTCCAAAGTTGTTAATAACAGTTGTTATTTAAGTTATACCCTAAGTTTCATCTTCTCCAAAGATGAAATAAGTATTTTCTTATACTTTGGTTAATCCCTTTTTCTAATTTTCACAATTGAGTGTTTATGTCATTAATTTTTAGTATTTCTTTTCAAACGAAAACCTTCATGGCTCTTTCTGTACTTCCAAATGCCACTTTAGTTGTATTTTCCAAGTTTTGCTGTGTAATATTTAACTGGTACCTATTTTTAAGTACTACATAATTAAACTTAAATAGTTTCTTAATTTGTATTGTAATGTATTTGAACCAATCATTGTCTAAAATATGATTTTAAGTTTCTAAATCTTGCCAAGTTTCATCTGTAGTTGATATGTATTTGTACTGATTATGTAGCTTTTCATATTTTAATAACTTTGTATTTTTTCTGATATTAATTTGGCTGTTAAAGGCTTTTCTTTTGTACTGATTGACATGCAATGTATTCTTTGTTCTTTTACTTTCATCATTTCTGTATTTTTATGCATTAGATTTATCTCTTATGAACACCTTGTAGCAAAAGATTTACATATATAATAACCTGTTTCTTTAATTTGAGAATAACTGCATTTTAATTGTTGAAAAAGATATTTACCTTAAATTGTTATCTTAGACTTATTTCTATTCTTGTTACTTAACACTTCCTTTAAGACATGTATTTTCCTTATCCCTAACTTCCCTTTCAGTTTTTCTCTCTTACCTTACTCTTTACTTATTTCACACTGTCAGCTGTAGCTTTGAAGTTATGTGAGAGATATTTTTTAAAGATAATCCTAGATATTTTGATGTTAATGTCTGTCTTAACATGTATTGAAGTTAGTCATTAAAATTAAATTCTAAGCATTATTAGATTCTTAAGGTTAATTTTCCATATGCATCCTGGTTTTAAATGGTATCTTGTCTGATATTTTAGTTTTGTCTCGATTAATTATCTTGAAATTAATCAGTATAATTATCATATGTATTTAGCTTTTGTTAACCTTGTCAATATTTAACAGTTTCTTAGTGAGGCCCTGTACCAAATACATAAAAAAGTTTAATAAATTAACAGCTTCCTTAATAATCCTTTTAAACACTTTTTACATGTTCAAAAACTTCACTCTTGAAATACGTGCTTTTTAATTTGTTCCTCAAATCTGTTGTTGGTTGTTTCTCTCAGCGTATTAGTCTGACAATGATTCATTCTGTCTTTGATTGTTCTTGAAAGTTTAATTGGACATACAATTGGGATGGTGGGGTATTTTTCCTCACACTTTGTAGTATAATTAGATTATCTTATCTCACTGTAATTATAACTTTATAACAATATGCAATGTATTAATTATTATAACCATCCTACTAACCCATTTTCAACTGTGTAATTACCATTTATTTCTCAAGAAAATCAATAAACAAATAGTTTAGATGATAAAAAGTGAGAATACATCAATCATTGTTAATCAGGTATTTTTTTTTTTTTTTTTTTTTTGGCGGAACCAGGGATTGAACTCAGGCCCTTGTGCTTGCCAGGGAAGCACTTATTCTACTGAGCCATCTCCCCACCCTCAATCAGGTATTTCTTGTCTGAAAATATGTAATACATGTATTGCTATGTTGCCTGTTTCTGTTTTTGTTTGTGTTTTTCTTGCTCCTGTATTTACTCTTCAAAATAAAATTATAATAAAAAAGAAAACAAAATATAAAACTACATCCCTAATGAAATTATAACTTTTAAAAAAATACAAGTATACAATTTGTTTACTGACTAACTTCAATGTAAATGAAGACAAATGTATATGTAAAAATGTCTAGTATTATTTTTAAAAGAAAAAATATTTCTTGTATAATTTCAAAGCTAGAGCTGACAGTAAAATAGGTAAAGAGAAATGTAACAAATGAACAACTAAAAGCAAGTTATAAATAAGCAAAACAGGGAAAAATACACATTTTAAATTAATATTTAGGAAATTTTGTTTCCTAAAATATTTTATTGAGAATTCAGAGATCAAAGGATGCCTATCATTGGAACTCATGTTACCTTGTTTCAGATTGTAGATAATGAATATTTGTATAATATTCTAGATGGCAATTTAACAATACCTCAAGGGCTTTCAAAAGGCTTATATCAATAATTTTATCGTTGACGTATACAGAAAATATCTACTTAAAACGTTTTCATTATTAAGCTTTAAATTAAAAATGAAGTTAACACAGAAGTTCAAAATGCTTTAATAGAATATTATGTAGTCTTTACAATTATATATGAACAATTACTAACTATATGTGAAGTAGTCATGCTTTATACAGTTAAAATTTCATTGAAAGTATTAAACTCACCCCCACTATGCTGCCTGCCATGCCGGCCCAGCCCCCGGGGCACTGAGAGGGTGTTGATTGAGGCTGGGCGTGGTTGCACGCCCCTGTAATCCTAGCTCTTGAGAGTCTGTAACCGGAAGCATCACTAGCAGTCTGATTTATTAGTGAGATCCTGAACACTCTGTAGGCCCTTCCCTAAAATACAGAAAAATGAAGTATTAAACTATATTATCACATACAGTTAAAAATAAATGCACACAGAATTTTTGCAGGTATCTATGCAATACTGAAATTGTAAGTAACATTCCTTTTTTTACTTTTATAAAAAAAGTCTACCTTCTACATAGTAAAGAGGTATCACTTCTGTAATTATAAGGAAAATATGCACTCATAATAATGATGGCTGGTAAGTACCTTAGAATATAACACTGTTGATTACATCATTCAATCACGGCAATGTGAATGTACCTTCTTTACAAATACTGTTTTTTTTTTTTTCTTTTTCCCATATAAATGTAGGCCAGATCAGTATTTCACAGAGGTTCTGCCACTGTATAACTACATGGTCCATTGTGAGTGTCCATCACACAAGTAGCACCGTCTTCCAGTTACCTGATTGTTAAGCAACCCAAGACTTTCTGTACTTCCGGTGTCTTACACACAGGTTCTTGTTCTTGGGTAAGGATGCCCATCTCTGCTTGACCTTGCTTTTCCCTAGATTCCTGTTTTTTCTTCACAGACTACCCAAGGCTGATTTGCAGCTTCTGTCATTAATTGAATAGTACATTATGCACAAAACCTAGTTATCAACTTATTTTTTAATAAAATACTCTAAACAATTAAAGAGAAAAATGCCCCATCTTCCATATTTTTTAAAATTGCACCATCTTACATTTTGAAAGGGCTCTATGTTTAGTAAAATATATACATGAGGAGAAATATAACATTTCTGTTAATGTTACAAAACTTCCTAGTTGTCTTGCTGCCAGAGGGAACTGATGTAATCCAGGATTTTGTTCTTTTCAAGAAAAGATGAGCAACTTTATAAGAAACCTTAAGGGAAAGGGATGAAAAACTTCTTGTATAACAAGTACTTCTTGAGTAAGTGATAATTTTACAAGAGGATTTCTGGCTCAGTGAAAGGAACAAAATTTTGCAGCCCCAAATAGTGATCTAAAACCCTTCAAACTGATACAGATGCTTTTGAATATTAGGGATTCTCTGTGGTATCTTTTTACAAGTAGGCAAAATTGAATTTTGGTTTCTCATTTTTGAAATTTAAACTGCCCTCCCACAATATCAAATAATTTAAAAAATGCTATGTGTCCTTAATCCTTTAAGGTGCTACTTTAGAAAGCAACTTTAATATCTATCATGGCTTCTGTGTAGCATTTCCATGGGGCGGGATTCCAATAATGTATGTATAATGTGTTGTGTGGTGGTCAGGGTGGGGTTTCAGCTAGACTGTCTTTGAGAGTCGCCTTGGGGTTGGAGGAGCACAAGTCCTGTTCTCGGTGGTCGTGGATTGAGGTTAAGTCTGGCTGCTCACACCCATTCGTCTGGTATTCCATCCCTGCTCCGTTTTCTGGCCATCCTGCTCTAAGGAGCGTTGCTACTTTACACTTTTCTGCAATGATATTTCTGCTTTGGAGCCAGCTGATCCTGGACTGAAAAACAGGAGCAAATTAAGCCTCTCCTGCTTTAAGGTGTGGGTGTTGGCTGTTGTGTCTTAGCAACAAGAAAGTGATTAATAAACATTGCAAGTTTCAAAGCATTCCATTGATCCATGATTAATATTCAGAAAAGCCATGTTAATTTTATGTAAGAAAAATATATTTTTTTCTGTCTCCTTATTAAAATTATTCTCTCACCTTCTGTGGATCAGGGTCATTTTCATTTAGCTGTTATTTTTCTGCTTCCCTAAGAGAACCAGCAATAATAATTCTCAAGGGACAAGAGTCACCTGTAATTTATCTAGCAGTAATATTAATAATCATAAAAATAACACTGAACTTTCACAATGGGCTGCTGTATGCGCTGTAGGCACTGCGGTAAGCACTTCTCCAGGCACCGTCTATATTATAGCTTATGTCCGAAGTTGTCCCCCAAAAGCCTCATGTGCTCCCAGGTGAGGCTTTTGGGTGTGGCTGCATCACAGGTGTGTGATAGCTGGATCCTCTGGTGATTGGGTTATCACAGTTTTGCATATAACTGAATGGCAAAAGACCCTCCCTTATGAACAAATGAATAAGAGGAAGGTAGAGAGTTTGTACAATTAAACAATAATGCTAGTACATTATACCAAAAACTCATAGGTATGATGCAAGTAATTCTATGAGGGACAATTATTGTGGTAAATATCCATATTAGGAAAACAGAGTGAGCCCAAAAACACAACTTATTGTTGAAACTCTAACTTTTAGAAAAATAAGAACAAAGTAAGCTCAAAGCTTATGCAAGGGAGAAAATTATAAAGATCAGAGCATAAATTAATGCACTGGAGAAAGGAAATCAGACAGAGTCAAATGAATCCAGAAATTGTGTTTTCGAAAGAGTAAATAAAATTGTTACGGTTTGTGTCTAGCTGTCTCCCCAAAGCCTTATGCAGTCATGGGGCAGGCTTCTAGAGTTTGGGATTAATTCAAAATCTAATACTGGGATTATGGGCAGGAGGGCTATACCTGCCCTGTGTCAGACACCCTGAATGCAATATGGGAAAGGAGGGAAGCTTGCTTAGCTCTCTGCTATCCCTTTTGCTCTTTCTGCCCTTGCTTTTTCTTCCACCATGAACTGCTGCCTTCTGCCATGAGCACCCTGCCTCAGAGCCAGCTGCGTGTATGCTGAGACCTCCACAAACCATGAACTACATAAATCTTTCCTTCCTTAATTCTGAGCACTGGGTATTTTGTCCCAGCAATGATAGGCAAGTAACCAAGACAAAAATAAAAAAATCTTTAGCCAACCTTGCTCTTGGGTAGAAAGAGCAACTATAGTAAAATTGGTCATGTTTCCAAAATTGCTCTACAGGCTTAATGCAATCCTAATCAAATTTCAAAAAGTTTGTCTCACAGAATTAGAGCAAACAATCCTGAAATTTATTTGAAAGAAGACAGACATAGAATAGCAAAAGTGCTTCTGGGCAACAAAACCAATACAAGGGGCATCACAATCCCTGATATAAAATTATAGTATAAAAATACTGTGATAAACCAACATAAAACAGACCTGTGGATTAATAAACAGACCAGAAGACAGAGACCAGTGAAGACATATTAGTCATCTTATCTTTGACAAAGGTGTCAAACATCTTCATTTGAGCCTCTTTAATAAAGGCTGCTGGAGAAACTGGATTTAAACATGTTGAAGATGAAAACTAGACCTGTATCTTTTACCATGCACTAAACTAAAGTAAAAATGTATCAAATATCTAAATATCAGAACAGAAACACTAACTCTGCTGGAAAATAGATAGACATTCATGTTGCAAAGATTTTATGGAAAACAAAATCCTGATCACAAAGGAGCCATCATGAAGGATCAAAAATGGGATCTCATCGTATTAAATATAATTTTACCCGGCAAGAAACATCATCTACGGAATGAAGAGACAACATATGGTGTGGGAAAAACTTTTTACCAGCTGTTTCTCAGACGAAGGATTACTACGGAGAACATTTAAAGAACTAAAAACCCCAAACACCCCTAATTTAAAGGCTCAATCTACAAAATAGCATTTGAAATGAATAGCTACTTTGCTGATGAAGATGCATAAAATATATATTTTATAATATATTTATATGCAAATAAATATATTAAAGAAGCTCGACATCACTGGTCTTTCAAGAGATGTAAATTAATACAACACTGAGATTCTATCTCACCTCAGAAAGAATACTATTATCAAGCAATCAGCCAATAACAAATGCTGGCAGACTGTAAGGCAAATAGAACACTCCTCCAATGCTGATGAGAAGGTAGACTGTGGGAATCTGTGAGGAGATTCAGCAAAAGAACACCTGAAGATTAGAGGTTCTAGCTGTTCCTCTTCCTGATATCTTCCTGAAGGAATTAAAAGCATCATACTGCAATGACTTATGCACACCTATGTTTATACATCTTGTAATAACCAAACCTTGAAAACAGTACAAATGCACTTTTAATTGGGGAATGACTAAACAAGCTGTTCTTTTCTTTATACAGTGTGGTATTTCTCTGCCACACAGAAGGATAATTTTGCGACATTTCTAGCTAAATGGGTACACTTTGAGGCTCTATGCTTAAGTAAAATAAACTGGACCAAGATGTATAAATACTACATTATATCCCTGTTGTGAGAAAGCAAAAGTTTAAGTAGGGATCAACATGTGTGATAGATATTGTGAAACAGGAAGAAAGTACTCAAATAGGAATGGGATGAAGAAGAGGGAAGGAGGAAAGAAAAAATGATGAGTAAATCAGACAAATGGTGATTTGGCATTCTGTATTTGGTATGCTGGGCATTGAGAGTGAATTTGACAAGCTGAAGCTCAGTGAAGTTAGAATGGTAGGAATGGACAGTCACTTTCCCCAAGGGTAGATAGTTATTAGGGGAAGAATTTGAGTCCAACCGTAAATAGTCAAGAGCCTGAGCACTAAATTTATTCATGAAATAATCCTCAAAGGCAGTGCACCATTGGCTGTAAGCATACATGATGGTGATACTCTTTGAGTGTCAAAATCTAGGTATCATCTATAGATTAGTACTGTAAATCAGAGGTGGGGAACTTTTAGAGACGAGTGCCCACACTGTAACCCTAACCCACTTATTTGCCACAAAGTGCCCACACTGCAATTAAAATTGAATCTGGAGGTTTTAGTCTAGAGAAAATAATTCATACATTAGCATCTTTTGTCTTAAAAGAAAAACAGAACATGTATGCTGTAAGTTCAGCATCTCTACTCCAAGTGAGTTCCAAACACTTTGTTTGCCTGAACCACATTTAGTGAAAAGAAATTGTCTTGGACTGAATAAAAATATACTATAGTTAATGTATATAAATAATAACACTTTATTTTTTGTTTCTTTACCATTAAATTATCCTTAAAAATAACATTAAGTCCAAGACTATAATTGCCTAAGAATATTTACGTCTATTTTACAAAAATAAGTACCTGTCTTCCCAGACATATAGGTAAGTAGATTAATTGGTAGACATATAGTATTTTCAGTAGTCCCTGTGTTTTACTCAGTCAGTTACACGATACATGTAACACCCAGTATGAGTGAGTTTTGATTAGATTGATGGTGTTAGGCTGCGGGAGGTGGAGTGAGTATTTCGATGTGCCGTCTTCTACACAATGTTCCATTGTCACCTACACCTTCCATACAGGGACACAGTGTAATAAAGTCATTAGAAAGTTCAGTATAATACGAGCACTGGAGAAGGAGAGGGAAAAGGATTGGGAGAGGGAGAGGGAGAGGGAGGGGGAGGGGAAGGGAGGAGAAGAGACAGAGACAGAGACAGAGACAGAGACAGAGGCAGAGTCAAAGACAGGAATGAAGGGAGAAAATCATTATGAATGACATACTGTTAAAAGTTTTATTACAGTGCCTTTCTTCCTGACTCTTCAGTCTCATATTTTCCATTTGTTTAGCCCTTCTAAAAACTCTGTAGTCAATTTTATGTATTAATTCCCTCTCTACTGGAAATAGCATACTAGTTCCTGTATTCTTTGTACACACTGACTTAAACCCCCATGTCACAACATAAGAAAACCCAAAATATTAACATTTAATAAATCAAAATTTAACAAAATTTACACATATACCCCAACCCTGGTAAATACCATTTGTTTCCTCATTCATCCATCAGACTGATTTCATTTCTGACACTTGTTCCTCTAATAGTTTTAAACGTGGCACTCACATCAGAGGTCAGCCTATCAGTTGGTGGTACCTCTTCCAGGGATGCAAATGCCTTAACATGTAGATTATCATCATCTTAGGATGTTTCCTTTTATTTTCTGATACCAAAAATAACTGAAGAATTCGCTCTGCTCTGAAAGGCAAAAACAACGAGGGACTCCTGCTCTGTTTGAGGAGACAGCTTCCCTCAGCCTACAACACAGGTATGAAGTAGTATTCCTCCTGGTATTGCTACCCAGCACGTGGACGTCCTGTACTCACCAAGTAAATTAAGGAATTAAAAATAAGAACCTTTAATTTTGCTTTGCCAGGGCTTTAGACTAAATGAAACCGGCACTTGGATACTTTATATTCTATTAGGCCAGTGACTTAAAAAATTGACTTAATATATTCACTCTGTTTCCTAACTATGCAATGATTATAATATCGTCCAATAGGTTTGTTTATTTATTTGTTTATTCCTACAGGCTCTCACTGTGCAGCTCAGACTCATAGTGATTCTCCTGTCTCAGCCCTGGGATTACAGGGGTGCACTACCATGCCCATTTTCGGTGCCCGGTTTAGTATACCCAGCGTTCTGGAGTCAGCATGGTATGCAGTTCTAGGGGTCAAACCTGGGTTCTTGCACTCATCAGGAAGGCTCTTAGACTGCCAAGCTATTTCCCTAGCCCTACAGTAAAATTCAATGGACAATACTACTCTAGAAAATCTACCTAAAAAAAAAACAGCCAAAGAAAAACAAGGAGTCTGCAACAAGGCCAACACAGTTGTACAAATATTATGGCAAAGAAAGAAAAGTGATAGTTAAATTTATTGTGGAAAAATTTTTAAATAATATTGTGAAACATGCAGGTTGCATCTTTTATTGCAAATTACCTGGGGAATATCACCAGACAGCATCAAATGTTTTTACCATCAAATTTTAAATGTTACCTACAAATGTACAACAGACCACTGTGACTGTCATAAGCCAGCTAAAACACTTGTAAACATATGTCATGCCAGTCATTAAGAAGAAGGGTATAATTACACTTTTAAATGTGGTGAAGCATTTTGAAAGTAGTGTATAATTTTCCAGAGCGGAAACCTTTGTGAACATATCTTTGCCTGAGTGTTTATACAGCCTGACATCTTCGCGTTTGTTCAAATCAAGTGCCCTGCTGTGAACAAGCCAACTGCAGACAAAAGAAGCAGTGTGTTCTTTAGGTGCCCTTTTTTTTGGGAGAATTGAACAGAAGGAGCAAGATGGGCATGGAACCATAGATGCGTGGACAGATACCCAGGACATAAGAAAGTACTAACAAGTTAGAGCAAACAGCTGAAAACTGTAAGCTAAGCAAGCACAAAAGAATTACAAATCTTAATCATTGTTTATGCCAAGTTGATATAAGAGCAAATGTATCTTCTATTGTACAAAAATTGATGCCTTCATTCGACTCAATTGTGTTCAGCACACCATCACAACGCATGCCTCAGGAGTTAGCAACTATGCTGTCCGATCCCTTTGCTCATTTTCTGGCTCCCACTACTTGACCTTGTTCGTTCTCTGAGGCATCCGCCTTGTCTCCTTTATCTCTCTCTGCAGCATCAGAGAGGCCCTAAACATCATGGTGCACAGTCAGAAGGAGCAGTCTTCACACTGCTGCCTGATACTGTGTGTCTGTCTTGGCACAGAACAGGTCGCAGTGTTTCAACAAATACTAAACGCAAAGAGGTTAAGTGCACTTCTCCTTTCCTCTAGGAGATTATCAATTTGAGAATATGTGCATATACACACATACCATGGTAAGAGCCATAAAACAGATACATTCTTTACATTATATATATATATATATATATATATATATATATATATATATATATATATATAATTTTAATCTACTGAGCTATTTGGTGGTCCAATACATATATTATTTATGTACATTTATCTATATGTTTATCTATCTATCATGTATCTATCTATCTATCTATCTATCTATCTATCTATCTATCTATCTATCTATCTATCTATCTACCTACCTATTTACCTACCTACCTTTCCTTCCTTTTCCCCTCATGATTAAAACTTTCCTTATCTTGTACATATATATAGTATTTTTTTAGAGCAGGGTCTACAGGGTGCTTAGGGTCTCACTACTAGATCAGGCTTGTAGTGATCCACCTGTTTACAGACTCCCAAGAGCTGGGATTACAGGCCTGTGTCACCACACCCAGTCTCACTTGCTGTCTCAGTGTGCCTCGGAGACATGGCTGGCAAGGCAGGCCCTGGGATTGAACCCCTGGCCCCTGCTCCTGCTTGCAGGCATTTTATTTTTATTTTTTCATTTATTTTTATTTTATTAAAATACAAATGTCAATCAGACAGTTTCAAGACACCTTAACTATACACATTCGATGAATTAATACATTGCAAACTGTTTTCATAACGTTTTGGTATTATACAAGGTACATACATGATATTATATTTACAGATATTATTTTAGCAGATATCTCTTATCAGTGAATTAAGTGTAGTTGCTTACTTATCTTATTTTTTCATACCTGAATTATAACAAAAATTAAATAATTATTTACCTAGTGGATGACCATAGCACTAAAAGCCGACATAATATCCTGTCCAACCACCATTAGTGCAGATCTTGCCTCTCATAGAATTATGTAGAAGCACAGCGTTATCTATCCCAACTGTACTGTCTATACACACACATCATGATTTTTTCTTTCTACAACCCTTCCTTTGTCTACACCTGTTAAAAGTGGGCACTCCATTGACATTCAACTAACTTAGGTGCTTGAACTCGACACCACAATCCAACACAGTCCAGCATTCTGCAACCATAGTGAGTTATTCAAAGAAATTGTCGACCATATCCATTTACAGTTCAGCTTAATATTATGGGCTCACGATGTATACTTCATTTTTATACTTTTCTGCTAGATGGTTAAGACCTAGGTAGATCAAGACTTATATACCAACACAAGAACTTTATATTTCCTATGTGGTCATTGAAGTCCTCTCAGGGTTTATCTTGTAGTCCTGTACATTATTCTGTAGTTCCTTTGTCTGTGTCTTCCATGTGGATGAGTCACGGCCAATGCTTGACCAGATTGCTCTCTGTGAGAGCTTGAGAGAAAGTTTTCTCTTCATGTGACTCTCCCCAGGAACACTACAGAACTTTGATCTCTTTCCTCTGTGGCTCCATAATCTCCTTGTTCAGAAAATTTGGAGCTCATCTGAGTTTCATGATGTTGCAGTACAGGTTCTCCTATGTCCTGAGTCTTCGCTGACCTTGAAAGGCTATTGCCAAAATGTTGGCTGGCCTTGTGGCTCTTGTATTTCTCCAACTACAGGCATTTTAATCTACTGAGCTATTTGGTGGTCCTATACATATATTATTTATGTACACTTATCTATATGTTTATCTATCTATCATCTATCTATCTATCTATCTATCTATCTATCTATCTATCTATCTATCTATCTATCTATCTGTCTATCTATCTATCTACCTATCTACCTATTTACCTACCTACCTATCCATATCTTTCATGACATCTTTCATGTACTTCAGTGCTCAATAAATATTTGTTGAATTGGAGGGGCAGAGTGAAGTTATATAGAAATCTCTCAAAAATGAAAAAGACTGAATTTTTCCTTAAAGGTTTTCTTTATAATAATTCAAGCAAGGAGATGGCTACTGCATGTACAACCACTGCTCACTATGATGCTGGCTAACAACTTTCCAGAGCACAGAATTCTGTTTACTTCCATTGGGTGGGAATGCTAGCCTATGTGGATCACTCAAATACAAATGAATAGTCATGATTTTGATTTCTCTTTAATTTATTCATTGTTAAAAATTACTAAATATCAGTGCAATTCTAGGCACTGGGGAAAAACAGAAATAAATGACCCTATCTCTACAAATATCAAAAGGGAGATCAGTGTCACTTTGTTAGTGATTTATGTGTAAAATCTTGAGTCCTTTTGTAAGGCCATCAGCAGACATATCTTTTATTTCCATTTTATTTTGTCCTTTCCTGTCTTACTTTATTCTCTTGTGTTCTTTGTATATACTTTATGTCACTAGATTCTTTCTTTGTTTATTATTAATTTACTCAGTTAGACTGTCTACAGGGTTTCACTACATAAATCAGACTAAAAGTGATCCTCTTGTTTTCAGCATCCCAAATGCTGGGATTATAGGTGCATGCCCCCACACCTAGTCTCAATCCCATCGTATCATGCCCTGAGGGCGTGGCTGGCATGGTACTCTGGTATCAAACCCAGAGGCAGCTGTCTGCCTAAGCTGACTTTTAGTCCACTGGGCTATCAGGCTGGCCCTTGCTTTCATCTTTTAAAAAGAGAATTTCAACCACTTAAATTGATGGTATATCACATTAAACATGTTACCATGAAGCCTTCTCCTTTTCGTCTCCTCAATATTTAGCATGACTGCTTTATTCCAACTTATATGTATTTCCTTCCTTTTCCCCTCATGATTAAAACTTTCCTTATCTTGTACTATTGTTTCATAGAATTTACATTTCCTTGGAGTTGTTATTAGATGAAACTTTGAATGTCTTCATTTTTGTCTGATGGTCTTTTAATTTGATCTTGTTTTCCTTTCAATTCGTTCATTCACTTACATGGATACTGACAGAATCATTTTTTTTCATGTCTGAGTTCACAACTTTATTGTACTATTTTACCAAGGTTTGAATTTATTAGCCTCCTTCATCTCTAAAACATAGTGGTCTGTTAAGTTGGATCCTTTCTAATTGTACTTCTTGTAAACTCTCTTTCAGATTACATTATTAACTCTACTCTCTAGAAGTTTCTATTTGTGCTTATATTTTTATTTTTTTGAGACAGAGTTTTACTATGCAGTTCAGGCTGGTCTTGGACTCACTTTCTAGCCTAGGTTGGCCTTGAACTTGCAGTGATCCTTCTGCTCAGATTCTTAAGTGCCGAGATTACAGGTGTGTGCCACCATGCTCGATTAACTCCTGTATTACCTTTCATTCTACTGGTTTTCATAGAGATGCTTGTATTTCTTGATCATATACTTAACTTTTCATTTGATATACATCTACTTTCTCTTACTTCAATGAGAAGAAAGATTTGTACTAATAGTGTTTGGACAGGATATCATGTCTGCCTCTTATACTATGAATACCCATTACAAAGACAACAATATGCAGTGTATTATTATTATTTTTATTTGCAGAACCAGGAGTTGAACTCAGACCCTTACTCTTACCAGGGAAGAGTGCTTATTCTATGAGCCATCTCTCTGGCCCCTGTGCTAATTACTGAAACTGTCATATTAATTGGTTTTGAAACTGTCTCATTGCTATTTGTTTCTAAATCAAATTAATAAAAAATAAAATTTTTTATGTGCATGTTTTATTAAAGACAGCTTATGACACTGTTTATCTACTCTTTTTATCATTAGGGACTGGACACTGAATTCTAAACTGGATTTGAATCCTGACTCTGCTAATTAGAAAAAAAATGAAAGTAACCAGCCGTGGTGGTACACGTGTCTGGTCCCACATCAGATGGACTGGCTATATCTCTCAGTGCAAGGGCCCTGGGTTCAAGCTCTTGTACCACACCCAAGATTTTAAATTTAAAATTAAAAGTTAGTGATTTAATAAAAGAACTGGATGCAGTTCTATGCCCAGGGCCACAAGCAAAGGTAAGTAAATCATTAGAAATTTTCTGAGGAAATTTGGAAGATAAAAATCAATTGTTCTCAGGTCTTAAGTGAACCCATAGGATAACAAGATATAATTGGTATAGTTAAAAAGTTAAACCTATATTAATTTTCTGCTCTATGGAACCATCAAGTGGGAAATGTCAATTGATAGAAATATTCAAAAGATATGCAGTATAAATCTCAGAAAAGTATAAATTTTGCTTAGCAGGAATATAGTAATGTAAAATAATTACTAAACATCTACTGGAAAGTAGGGTCATGAAAAAAAGATCAAAGAAGTGAGAGTAGCCCAATCTGTAAAGATTTTCGTTTCACTGTGGGCAAGCATGAAGTCAGCCAAGAACTTGGAAGTTCTTTTACCAAGAGGTATCAAGATTTTAGGAAAGGCCACACCTCATAGAAACCATTTCCATCATGCCTGGCAACAAGGGTATCTTTACATGCTACCAGTATATTAATGAGGAACGATCGTGTATGCTAAATAGACAGGAATGGTGAGAAGACTTTCTTGGTACTACGATCTGGGAAGGAAATTGGGAGGGGTTTGTGCTACCTAAGGAAAGTAACAAAGAAAACAATGTAAGTTATTTTTACAAGAATTAGAGACATAGAGCTGTCAACTGGAGTGTGATACACCCCTGTGCTCACACCATGTAGTTATGTAGTATTGTGATGGTGTATGTCAGTGGCCTGAAGGGATCAGGTTCTGGGAAAAGAGGGAGCTCAGTGGACTGGATGCATGCATACGTGAGTCATCCTGCGCTAGTTACACTTGCAGCAGTCCAGTGCAGGCAGTGCTCTTCTTCTTCAGTCCATCACCATGGGATACTGAAAAAATAGAAGAAACAGAGAGGAAAAATTTCACAGTGTGTACCAAAAGCTACACCATAGTTCTTCAACTGGAGGAATTTCGATGTGTCCCTTCTTTCACAAGCAATATTCTTTTGGAATTGTCTGCCTGACATTAAGGTTTTAAGAAGCTATAGAGTCATGCCACAAAATTTTAAAATACTACTTCAAATGTTGTTGTTCCCATTTTTGTTTCAGAATAAATGGCTTTCTGTTAAACTTAAAGAATGGCTTCTATAGACACTTGGGTCATAGCTTGGGTTGCATCAGGCGCTTCAGAAGGTCTGCTGGAAGCATATTTCTTTGTCCAGTGTAGCTGAAGTGCTTCTCAATGTGTTCATGTGTTTCATGGATATGTAAATATATGTCACAGAGAGATGTTCTACAGAGAAAAGCAACTGGACTATCTAAAATTGAAAGCAAATGAGACTATCTTCCAGAATTCCTTCTTGATTTCTCTTCCAATGTCCCTATGAACCTGAGCTCTCACTATGGTTCCTAACTAGTCCTGACTGGTATTTCCACCATTGCTGTCAGTTTTCTAGATTAGTATGTCTTCATCATATTAATCTGTGTTCAGCAACCTCCAGTGCCTCTGCTACACTTAAGTAAAAACCAACCATCTTGAACTAGGATTGTAGCTAATACTTAAATCTCTATTGCCTAAAACATATCTCTATGGTAGCATGGCTTACATTAAACAATCCACCTGGAGAACATCTGTATCCTTGTTTGTTTTTCCTGGTTCAGTTTATTTGAGTAGAATCATTTAGGTGGATCATTCTATCTATATACATTATGTCCACATTTTAAAGCCTGGCTATGGCTGGGATGAATGTTCCAGAAAAGTCCACATGTGAAAGACTCGCCCCCTGACAAGCCAGGGGTGTGCGTGGGTAAGGGTCAGGGTACTATTGGAGGTATGGAAGCTTGGAGAGTTGGATTCTAGTGAGGAGCACTGGTGATCTCACATCTCATTTTTTCGCTTTTGATGTCATAGCTTTTTCCCCAAGAACCTTCTTGCTCCCTCCCAGCTAAGTTTTTTGAAGAACAGCTACAATTTTGCTGCATTTTAAGACTTCAACACTCCACACCCTTGTGACATTCACCTATGCTTATTTTCCCAATTCTGCTCCCTCCAGAGGACTCCTAGGCAGTTTCTTTTGGCCATAGGGGAGCCCTAGGGATTTGATAAACTTCTTTGGCTATGTCTTACAAAGAAGAACACACCTGCTTTTTTATTCCATAAAAATGTAAGAGAAAACCAGTGCATCAATATGTAAGATAATGTACAAATTGCAAACCTTGTTATTCAAAACTGGTCCTATTTTAAAATTATAATACTAGGGCCTGCCAGATAACTCAGTGGACTAAAGTGTCTGCTTAAGCAGGTGCAGGGACCAGGTTTTGATCTCTGGCATGCCATGCCAGCCCCTCCCCTGCGGTACACTGAGATGGTGACTAAGACAGGGCGTCGTGGCACACACCTGTAACCTCAACCTGTGAGAGGCTGAAAACAGGAGGATCACTATGAGTATGATCTGTGTAGTGAGACCCTGTAGATCCTGTACTAAATACATTAAAAAATTACAATACTAAGTCTATGCCCTCGTTAACATATTTTTTCCAGCTTGAACAATATAGGTTACCTTTAGCAAAAAAAGAAATATTCACAAAGGATAATTTCTATCTTGTATTGAAATGCTGTTTAGTGTAGTTCATCCATATTGCTAGACTTGAAAACTGGCACAAAGCAAAGGAGTAACGACAATTACAGAAACTGAGCAAGAGTCTCTTTCCAAACTAGATTAATGAGAGAAAGCTTAAACTGCTGACAGAAAGCTTTTACATTACATGAAAATCCCTCTTACTGGGTCACCACTCCTCAAAGAAGGGCCTGCTGAAAATAAAAAATTCACAGCTATCCTGCTGACATGGAGAGAAAGAAAACTTCAAAGTAAACCTTGAAGAAATGATTTTTAAAGCAGGAGAGTTGAGGTTTGACCCAGTAATAGATTTTGAAAGGGTGTTTGGTATCTCTGTGGTAAGCCGGGCTGTCCGACAGACAAGGCTCCCAACCTGAGAACAACCAAGCTGGAGGCGCCTTAATAGCAATATTGATTGACTATAAACAAAGACAGGCAAAAGTAACGGATAGCAGAGGAAAATGTATTTTGGGAAAAAGGTTATTACCCTCCTTCGGGATGACTAATACCACAGCTATAGAAATTCATTTTACAACAAATATTTTTTGAAATACAACAATGTGCCTGGCACTGGATAAAAGACACATTTCTAACCCCCAAGGCATTTGCAGGCTTCTTGATGTGTTTTAGGGAGGTCAGTGAAGGCGGGAAGAATCCGTGTCTTGCACACACAACTCAAGCCCACACTTCAGCCTTATCTGTAACCCACAGTCTATTGACTTGTTCTGTAAAAAGAACTGTACTGCACAGAATGGCTTGCACTTTGTTTCTGTCACAAAGTACCTGGATAACTTGGAGCACTCTCTTCATGTTTTTGGCCCTAATTTTCTCTTGGCCACATATGAGATAGGTGCAGCGTGAGTTGTGAAGAAAAAGACAAAGTATTTGTGAATCTGCTTCAAATTCTTCCATTGAAATTCAGTTGGGAATCGATAGGCAGCAGAGCATTGGAATATGACTTCCTCACTGGGGGGGGGGGGTTTCCAGAGACGCAGGGGGA